>JBCEWB010585188.1:0-16335 GCA_039654565.1 Peronia peronii | reverse complement strand
CCCCCCCCCCCCCCCCCCCCCCCCCCCCCCCCCCCCCCCCCCCCCCCCCCCCCCCCTACCTTTTAAACTAGTATATAAGTGTTTGTTAGATGTTGTGTTGGTAAAAGACTTTATATATGTATGAATATAACTTAAGTTTTGCAAAATACTTAGTGGTAATACTGAGGAGTTTATACAACTGTCATGATATTTGCTTAGATTACAGAAACATTTTGAATTTGGAAGGACAGTAGTCACTTAATTAGAAACTGCATAGATTTTTTAACAGCTACTCATTCAGAAGGGATGGCAACAAAAGGAAAAAACTGAGTGAGCTGTGAGCACATAATGGAGAGTCACAAAATGGATCATATTATGTTAACATTATTTTCAAATGTGGAAATGTATAAGGCACAATAGGATGAGTGAACATGGATGTATATTACGTGGTGTAAAATGCGCTCCGTTTGTGCAATAATTTCAGTAAAGGAGATCTCCTGGGCTACACACTAAGGTCATTTATCAGTCTGATGGAGCATGGCCTTGTCTTGTGGGACATTCTGGAGCCAGAGTTTATCAAAAGGGTAAGATCATTTCACAATGTTTAGCACAAAGAGAGATAACAAATAAAATGTAACCACAATATTGACCAAATTGATAACAGAGTTCTTTTGGATAAAATAGGCCTGGGCATTACTCACTGCACACTTACTCTTGAATAATGAGCACTTTCAGTACGTTATTCTTACTACTTGCTTTTATGAACACCAGAGACCAAAAACCGAATACCAGACACTGAATATCAGCTTTGATTAGTTAGATGAACATCAACACAGATTTGCGGTAAAGTATCTTTAGCAAGGGGCATCAGAGTCACCGAGCAATAGTGACAGCAGTGTCTTTGATCTCAGGAAGCTCTGTCGGTAATACATGTATGTGACAGTCGTCAAGTCATCTCACTCTTACATCACTATTTTTTTTTTTTATTATTTCTCTTGAAACATCTCCTCTCCCTGCTGATTCTCTTACAGCAATAGATCTATGGCTTGGTCAAATAGTGCCCAAACCTAGAATATATTATCAGGTCTTCCATTTTTGAAAATTTGCTCAGAGCATCTCAGCCAACAGTTTTGCTGGTCATATTTAATTCTGAAAGGAGTGAGGCACATGATTATGTGTTTGCTCCTTAACTATTATTTTGTCTGGTTATTTACCTTGACTAAAAGTCAGAGACTCGGAGCTTGACTAAGGCCTCAGTCATTCCTTTAAAGTTGGTTACTATGGAAATATTTATAAATGGAGAAAATAAAAATAACACCCAATCAACATTTATACATCTGTATGTGCTTTTGTTTTTTTTCTGTTGTTATTTTTATGTTTTTTAATTTTGTTTCTTTTACTTGCTAATGTATTTTGCTCCTGGGTTGAATATTGATTTCTGTCAGAATCATGTAAGGATGTGATAAAAATTTACAGAAACTGGTCACTTTCTGTCTGGCGTTACAGCAACTGGCAAGAGAGAGGGAAATTTTCTTTATAGTTCCAGATCCTGAGTAGGTTGGACTAGAAACATCAGGGTGGATGTCATTCACAGGATTTACTGCCCACTGCTGCTTAGTGACCCATAGTACCAAGAGCTCAATCCCATAGTATCCCATAGTACCTGAGTGTGTACAGCTCATAAAAGTGGCTCTGTGGGACAGTCAGATTGGAATGAAATAGAGAAAATATGCATTGTGTCCATGATATACAAATGTCATCATGATATGTTTATTGCCCATATTCTGGTGACCTTCTGTCTTTCCTAGGTGGCAGATTGTGTGAATGTGTCAGCCAACAACCTGGACACATCTTGTCTTCAGTCATCTCTGGATATCCTGGAGTCAGTGGTACTTCATTGGTAGGCAGCGCCCTTGTGTGTCCTAGTCTTTCCTGAGATGTAGTAGCTCATATGTTTGTGTGCTTTGTCTAGACTGGGAAGGGCAGTAATTTTGCAGTGATAATCATGGCTGGTTTCTTTGAACAGCTTTAGATAGTTGTCATCAGTGGGACCACTGTTTCTCTGTTCCTTTGAGAAAGTGCAAGATTAAAGTGATGCAATCTGGTAAAATTAGCTTTATACATAAATAGGAAAGCATATGCGTAATAAAAAATGAATGCTTGTGGTACTTCGTGGAAAAGAAACAAAAGATAATTAAATTATGACATCTTGAGTAACTGTATAAATCTCAAATATGCTTATATCATCAACAAACTGGAACAAGGCACATTGATGGGAATGCCAGATCTGGGAGCTCAACATTTTTGGCTAAAAAAATTTTAAATCAAATTATTGTTTTTATATTGTATTCAGGAATGTTTTTCATTTCTGTCTTCTACAGCACAAACAGACAAAGTGTTGTTGAACAAATAGTTACACCCGTCAATGTCATTCCTCACCTGGAGAGGTAATATCATTTAAGTTGGAGCACAGGGAATGCCTTATGTGTAAATCTGTATTGTAGTTAATACATTGAGACAGTTTAACAAAAATGTTTAGATGATGTGATCAAGAAAATATCTTGTGCATAAATCTGTATTGTTGTTACTAGGGTGATGTAATTTTAATAAAAATGTTTAGATGAAGTGATTTTTGCAGACACATTTTATTGAAGAACCTCTGGCAGTAGATATGTGAGTACAACAAATTAATTTGTGAACCAAAAAATCTTGATATTAATTTACAATCTTTGCATACAGCTGTTGAGCTAGAAAAATCTTCAGGGACTTGAATATATAAAGTGTTTCTTGATATTTATCAATTCTTGAACTGCTAGTTCATGTGAATTTCATGGCAATACTTTTTCCTCACAAAGAAGTACAAAAAATTTGTGGATTTTTTTTGTTTGTTTTGTTATCAGGGCTCATTATGATAATCTAATTATCTCATTTTATTTGTATTAGGATGAACAGATTTCTTTTCAGTATTGTTAAATTTTATGATGTGATATATATGTCTGCAGCTCAAGTCCAGAGGTACAGAAGAATGCAATAGCCCTAATCAATGCTCTGTGTACCAGAACTGATGACGTGAAGAGAAAAGTAAGTGAAAGAAGATGATTGTTTTACTTTGACAGGGAATATTCATCAGGAAAGATGATCATTTTAGAACATGACGGGGAAAGTTCATCAAAGAGATGTAACAGTGTCATAAGAAATATTCAGCAATATGGTTGTTATAATTGGTGAAAGAAAATTCATCAGTACCGATGTTATAATTGGATATGGAAAATTCATCAATATAGATGTAATAATTGAATCAAGAAAAGTAGGGAGGGCAGGGTGGCAGCAACTTATTTTGGCCTACATGTATGATTATCAGAATTTCTTTGTTCTCTGCTTCAATGGACATGTTATCTAGATATTTGATAATATGTCAAGAAAATCACTGAATCTGGGAATTCAGATGCTTTGCACATCTCAAGATCACTTAATGAATGCTTGGAAAAAAAATAACCAAAGTTTGGATTAATTTTATTTGAATGATAAACAACAATGTGTCTTTCTTTATACACTCCTTCAATTCTTTCTTTTTTTTTCTTTTTTTTCAACCATAATTCTTTCTTTTTTTTTTCTTTTCCTTCCATCCTTGCAGAAAATTGCAGAAAGTCTCCAGTCAAAAAGTATGAGAAATGTAATACTCAGTGTAAGTATTGGTATCTTGTTATTTTCTCTTTTCGTGATTTGAAGCAGCTGGAAGATTGTGTGAGTAGACTATGAAAGCTGCATCATGGTAGCTTAGGGTGATGGTTATTACAGCTTGCTCGTCATTTTTTTTTTTCCCCCAGTGCGTGAACATATTGTAGTGGAGCAAAACTCATACAATTATTCTTACGTCACATCCTGTCCTTGTATTCTTCTCTCTTTCTCTCTCTCTTTTTTTTTTTTTTTTTTTTTGAGACTTGCATTCACTAGCACATAGAGGTTTTACTAAGACATATATAAATTCCTTGCCTGTCATTTTTATTTTTTTTTTTAATTTTGATATTATGTACTTCTATGTATTTTCCTTTGTTGTAGAAAAATTAAAAAGTTTAAAAATGGTAGCCTTGATTTTTATCAGAAAGTAATGAAGGATGTGCATAATTTTGAGAAAATTATTCGCTCAATCATTTTTCCCACCCATCTTATCACTGATGCAAATACTTGTTTGTGAATGTTTACTTTTAAATGGCATGTTTCTGTAGTTGACAGCTATTATCTCTGGTCTTTCTCAGAATGTCATAAGAGGTCAGAATGTAGGGTCTGGTATGGCCCATGAGCTCTATGTGCTGCAAACTTTACTGCTCAACCTGAATGAAGACCGTATGAGGAAGTCTGTGGACGTCCATGATTCAGTGAGTGACTTTGGACAGTACATTTGTCATCAGCTGATTTTTTTTATTATTGCATCTAATGTGTTATGTAGTGATGCAAAAACAGATTCATGACATGATGAGGTAAAATAATTATGATGTTAAATTTTTCATAATGAGAGTTATTAGTGATAATGGATGAGGAAATGGGGACATTTTACTTTGGTGAGAAAAATTTCATTTAGCCACGACCTTTCTGTACTGAAAGTTTCATTTTGAGAGCTAACTGATATAACTTATGGTCAGTGAAATCTGTTTTTCTCAACGAAGTCTTTTTTTTTTTTTATATCTGACTCATGTTGCAGGACATTTCTAATATGAAATGGTTTTTTACATTATATAATACAATGAAACCTCTGTATCCAGCAATTATTGATATATAATTTCATGGCCATTAAGTGTTTGTAATGATGTATTGCAGGATAAGGGACAAAAAATTAATCCCAAAGTGTTTTTGGTATTCTGTCAGTGTAGGATAAGGAAAAAAAAGTCTTTGTAAACCTAAGTGTTTGCTGTTTTGTCGGCGTAAGTTAGAAAAAATCATCATAAACTTGAAAGAATTTGTTGTGGAGTTGCTTTGAGATAGAAATCAATTTCAATTTGTCCAAGTTTTCTTAAAGGCTGTTTTCATAATCACTTTTATATAATAGGCCATCATAAAAGAAATTGAAGAACTGCGACGTATAGCCTTTGATGTTGAAGGAGATCCCAATATAAACACTGTACGCAAGTCACAGAATGCATCCAAGGATTACAAGAAACTTGGCTTTGAGGTAAGTGGTTAAAAATGAAGAAAAATAATGCTTTACTAGTGTTGTGATGCAGTTACCTTCTGCTGCTAGCATGTTCCTGTCTTAGCATATCCTTGAAGTAAAATTTGATCTCAATATTGCCTTTTTTTTTTTATTTGAAGAAGTGATAAATAACTTGTGAAACATTGTTTTATGAAATTATATTGAAATTTCAAAGCTGAAAGTTTTGTTTTTTCAACATTTCGATTTCCACTCTTTGTAAGCTTTGACTTTATGATAATGTCTCAAAATTACAACTGTCTGTCATATAAACCAGTTATAGAGTATCATCCTGAAATTAGAGATGGAAGATTGATCATATAAGCTCCCAGAAATTAGAGATTGTACATTGATTGTATACCGCTGGCATTCAGTTGGTTAACAGTGATGTTACATTTCCAGAATGCCAACAGTCCAATTGAGGACTTTACTACAGCCCCTCCAGGCATCTTAGCTTTAGATGTCATGTTGTACTTCGCTCGTAACCATGGAGAAAGTTATGTGAAGGTAAGGAAAGTTGGAAGATACATTTAGTTGTTATTATTTTTATTTGTGTTGTGTGTGAGAAAATATGATTTTCTAGTGTGGAATAAAAAGGTGGATGGCTGAGAGGAGAAGTTTGGAGGCAGCGATAGCAATATCTTTGATCTCGAGACAACTTCATCCATGTGCAACATGTGATGGTCTCAATGCTGTGTCTTCCTTGCATCACCCTTTTGCTGCAATTGTTTCTGTAATACCCTTTCTTGTTACTGATCGTCTTGTAACAACAGATGCAAGATCTTAAATGGAGAACTGAGTATGGTGTTCATGGACCTGAATAGATCAGTAGTGGTTTACTACACGAGTTCCTGATGTTGAGAAGCAGTATTTGCAGAAATCAAGTAGTTCCTCAAGTAGCGCCCAAGCATAAGATGAGAATTTAAGCAGTTTAAACCAGTGTCCTTTACATATACTTGTATCCCTGGAAATATAAGTGAATGCAGTTTTTCTTTCATATTATTTTCTGTATGGCTGCTGGTAGCCTAGAGAGAGTTAGTGCATGCCATTCTCAGTCATGTCAGTTCTCTGAAACAGCCTACAGCAAGTTCTGTTTACCATAATGAAATTGATCTCTAGTCACTTATTCTTTTTTGTTGTTTTTTTTTTTTGTTACCAGGTTGTCTTAGAGAACTCGACCAGAGCTGATGAACATGACTGCCCCTTTGTCCAAGCTAGCAAAATGCTCACCAAGATCTTGTGTGAAGTGCTCAAGATTGGAGAAGCTCGTAAGTAAACCAATCACAGGGAAGGAGATGGTAATGATAGTAATAATAATAATGATGATGATGATAATATAATAATGATGATGGTGATAATAGTAATGATAATCATAATAAAATAATAATCATAATCATAATGACTAATAGTAACTAATAATAACTAATAATAATAATATTCTGAATGGAGGCAAGTGTTTTGAGAGGGAACAGAAACTGATGAAAAACTTACAAAGCAGCCACTTGGAGATGTGTGCAGAGTAAAGACCAGCCAACTGTACAGAGCAATGCAATGATACCTCTGTGCATCAAAGTTTAATCTGAGATCCCACATGAGGGTCCACAAGTGAAATTATATTAGGCTGGTCTTTGTAGATCATTATATTCACATAGTACCAAATTCCAGTATAAATAGTGTTATAGGATTTGGCAAACAAAAACAATACAGATGATTATTAGTTACTTGAAGCAAAACAGACATACAGTCATAGACGTAGAACACATAAAGTATTTAATTTTCACAAATAAGTATTCATAACTGAAGTTGTTTTGAATGCTCTCAGTAGTCCTCATTGAGATGAAGATTCACCAGGCATTGTGATCAGTTGAGTCAAAGGACCAGTAACTCTGACAAATTTTACTATTTAAGCATTGGCGAGTCCTCTCCCTTGTTAAGAAGCTGCCCTTTCTTAATGGGCTGAATAGGTCACCCCTGCTAGGAGACAATCAAAGTAACATTACCTAACTTTACTTCTGATTTCACAAAATGGCACAGTACTCTCTGAAGTCTAGATCATCACACCAGATATTTGCAAGCTATTGTTTCTTGTTTACTTTGATGCTTAGAAAAAACACTTGATCAAACCTTGACATTTTTGGGATATAGCAGTTCACCTTACTGGAAGTGGGTGGATGGATGGATGGCTTTTGAGGCTAAGATGATTATGTTCTTTCATGGCTGTAGAGCCCATGTTAGAGACATGTCCTGCCATAGAAATTGCAGCTGAACCATAGTGTGAGAGATGAAGCTTGGATTCTGCTGTTTTTCTTTCTTGTCTTCCCACTATTGTGTTTAACCTGTACTCACCTGTCATCTGTGCAGTCAGTGATATCGATACAGTTGTTGTCCCTCAATCTTCTCTATCTCTACTGACTTCATAGATTCCCATACTACTAAATTCAGTGATGTTACCAATGAGAGAAACTGGCAGCCTGGCTCTTTTCCTTTTTTCCTCAATGTGGCCTGAAAATCAAATCTAGCTGTTTGTTGTGGGATAATATAATCTGGGACCATGCATATTTAAATATCTAAGAGTAGTGGATTGGTTGAAGGCTGATATATCTCTGATTTCTATTCCCACAGCATCTGAAGATGGGGAGACCTACTACACCATGTTCTTCACACACGATAAACCTTTTGAGGAGTTTTTCTGTATTTGTATTCAACTGCTTAACAAGACATGGCGAGAGATGAAGGCCACAGCCCAAGATTTCATAAAGGTAAATAATTATAGTCATTGTGTCAATGATAATAGTAATAATTTAACAGTAATGCTGATAACTATGATGTACAGAGGAAACACTAAATAGATTTGAAAATTTGTGCATTTGATATTTTTCATTTCATAGAATATTATTTTTCTCTGCAATTTTGTTCTTGAGTTAACTGTTGGTAAGTAGTCTGTGTTGTGAAACGCAAGATATATCTAGAAAACAGTGATGACGATGATGATAATGATGGTTTACTTCATTGCCCTGAAGAGTCAAGTTGGCTCGGAAGTGTGGCAAAATGATATCAACATCAATATCAAGTTCTTTATATATTATTTGCTTTTTTTTAAAATTGTTTAGTTAGTTGTCGTTACACAATCTTCTTATATTTTATAAAATGATGATGATAATGATGATTATGTATATGATTGCCCTGACAAAGAGCCAAGTGGCCTCGAAAATTTGGCCAGTGATATCAGTTTGCTTAATTAATTTAATATCAAGTTCTTCATATTGTTTTTTTGCCTTTTTTTGAAGTATTTGATTAGTTGCCGGTGAACAGTCTTCTTAATTTTAAGACATTTTTTTAAAACAATGATGATGATGATGAACTATTTAAAGCTATCAGAACAAAAAGTACCTAAGTCACATTTCATTCATTTTGAGCCAAGGTCGAGAAAGCCAAATGTGCAAAAGGTACAAAAAAAGAAATTGGAGGTACAAGTATTTAAACACTGTAAAATTTAACCTTGAAGTAACCAGCTAATTCACTCTGATAAGCTGTCCATAGCCCCCCAAGCAATTTTAGGTCATAAAGAAGTATGAACCACAATTTTAAATCCACGTGGTCAATCCTAGCACTAGCAAAAGAATGTCTTGAATATTCTCATATTGGGAGATTTATTGTGGTGCAATGTGAAATAGGTCATCAGGTTTTAGGTATAATCAGAAATGTGGCTTCATTTGGTGCTATAGAGCAAATCTGCTCAGGACATCAGGAAAAAAAACACAAAAAGACTTTTCCCTTTTCAAGATAAATTCTCTCAAAATGTACTTGAGTACTTTCATTTTAGGATCTCCAACCGGATTAAAAATTTTTAGCACTGCAAATATGCTTTGTTTGTAATTGATCGTAGATAAAGATGATGGTGCCAGGGTATATTTTTTGTTATTTTTTTCATATTTGATGGTAATTTTGTATCACTGTATTAACTTGCTTAAGTTATTAAGTAGCCTGGAAAGCAGGTCCCCTGTGTCTACTGTCTGCTGACAAAACCCTGAAAATCAGTTTGGAACAAATCATGAACATTACAGATATTCATTTTTGTCATCTGCAGTATGTTTAGGAAGCTGAGGCAATCTCTCTTGAGTTTGCCTTGTTCCATGCCATTTATGATATTTTTGTCTATACACATGTAATCTATCTTGCAAACATACACTGTTTCATCAACTGTGACTTGAATTTGCTTTTGAGCACAGATAATGTTGGTGTTATCTTTTTTGTCTTATCTTACCTGGAAAAAAATTTGTTGTATCCTATCATGTAAATAACCCAGCCTAATTATATTGCTGCAGTCTGTCATCAAAGGATATCATGGATTAGTTATTACCTGATTTAACTCAGACCAACTGCCCTTAGAAGTGGATAAATTAGAATCCTTAAAAAAAAGTGAAGCCCTCAGAACAAAAAGTACTTTCATCAGTTGTTATGTTTAAATGCAGAATGAGAAAGTTGAATAGCTAAGAGAGATTCAAAGTTTAGGTGAGAGAGATGCAGTCATGAAGTGCTAACATCCCCCACTTATGGAAAAATGTTGTGGGTAAGACTGGTTTCCATCATTTCATCCTCAAACATCAGATCTGAAATTTGAGTGAGGAGAAGGAGGATATGGGGACAGAAGATGTCAAATTTTATACCTTTAATTGGCCTACATGTATACTAAGAAAACTAATCTAAGATTCACACCATTCTTCAGCATATGGGATTAATGGACTGATTTATGAAATGGAAAAACAAAAATAACATTTTAAAAAAATTCAAAAATACTTCATGTAGGTAACAAAAAAAGGAAGAAGAAAAAGAACAAAAATGTTTTGTCAAAAG
This sequence comes from Peronia peronii, assembly GCA_039654565.1. Lineage (NCBI taxonomy): Eukaryota > Metazoa > Mollusca > Gastropoda > Systellommatophora > Onchidiidae > Peronia > Peronia peronii. The sequence continues at coordinate 6,317 of JBCEWB010585188.1, read as the reverse complement.
TTGTCTTTCATTTTATTATTTATTTATAAATATGAATGTTCTAGAATCAGGTTATCTGTGAAGAGTATGTCCACCACTGTGTTTGTTTTCAAGATAGTCTCGTTGTGTACCATGTCAATAGGACATATTAAGTGACAGCTGTTAGCATATCAGTGATGATGTTGAACTCATTACACACCAAATGTGGCAAATGTTGCTACAGAGATGCCAAGCAGTCCGCAAATTATTGATTTTTAATCAATAAATTCTGAAAGTTCTATTGTGTATTCAGTGATGTAGTCTCGCTACATTTTCATTGTAAGAAAGTATACATAGTGATGAATATGCAAACACACACACTCTTGCCACTTATACAAAAAGTAAGTTAAAAAAAACAGTTAACAGTAATTTTTGTCTCTCCCACTCTTTATTTCTCTTTCTCTTTTAGCTTGATCTCAAATAAACCATCTTGTTTGGCAAATTTCATCTGACTTCAGTGATAGATCTTGACTTATAGATTGCAATTTATGTTCCAGACGTTTTTCTCATGAAAAAGCAAATATTTGGATTGGCATTCCTGATGTAGAGATATTCCAAATTGTCCATGAGATGTGCACTCTGTATCTAATCTAATGTGAAGTGAATATGTTTGTTTTTGTGAACTCTGCTATTTTCTTTTTTTATCACCTTTAAATTAAGTCAGTTCAAGGACACAGTCAAATCCTGCAATTTTTTGCAAATTTCTATTAGCACAAAATGCCTTCAAATCCAAAAGCTTCCTGCCCAAAAAAGAAATTGCATTAAAAATTCACTGGCTATCAATAAAATCACTACATCTGTGGTTTTCTCTGTTTCACAATCTCCTGATTTCATTGTGTAGTGTCTCAAATATGAAGAGAGTGGTCAGATAGTTAAAACAGTGAGCATTCACTATTTAGGTGCGATGTTACAGACAGGTTTTGTCACAACTGATAGGCTTATCAGGGTCATTGTCTTCACTGATGTCAAGTGTTGGAGGTGTTCACAGATAATACCTCTCTCTCTGCAATCTTTATCTTGGCCAATTCGACTGTGGCCCAGTGTAATGCAAATCACAAACAGTAATCTATCTCGCTTCTTGTTTAAGTTATATTCAATCATTCTAATTTGGATGGTGCATATGTATGCCTCATATCCATTTTCTGAACTTTACAGTGTTGCTGTGGAGATCTGTGTTCTACTGTCTGTGAGACAGTAAACTGTGTGAAATAAAGTAAATCAGAAATTCACTTTCCTCCATAACACATACAATTTAAAGTAGTTCAAACAAATGACACAATAAATCTGATGGTGGTTGATCCTTCGTGTGTCAGCTGATGGTATGTCCTAGTCACAGGATGTCACAAAGACAGAGAAAAGTTTGATTTTACACGGTTCTTGATCCATGTTCTGTGTTTGTTATTAGAATTTGTGGCACAAGTTTGGAAAACCAATGAGTGGAATAATTTGAAAAACTTGTCTTTATCAATTCCGAACACTTGTGTATAGTTCATGCTTTGAACAATCCTGGCAATTGTCAGTTCCCAGCCTGACTTCGTGACTTGGTATCAAACATCCCTTGTTGATCCTTCCTTGTCCAAGCCATAGATAAGATAAACAACATGCATGTGTGTTTGCATCTGTTTTTTGATGCAATGAAACCAACTATTTGAAAAGAAGTCAGCATGTGATAGAGATTTCCAGTACAGATTGAGACAGTGCCAAAGTTTCTGCAAAGACTACGTGTGCACAGTGCTTTTCGAATAAAAATTATGGACACTCGTGGCACGAAATCAAGGCTACATGAAATATACAAAAAGAAGGAATTTGAAAGGTAAGCACAGAAAATCAATTATTAATGAATTTTTCCTTTCTCAATTGATTTTTTTCTCAGGTGCTGGATGTGGTGAAGGAACAAATAGTCCGAGTGCTAGAACAGTTCCCCACATCGTTTGAAGCGTTCCGATCCAAAATAAATGCACTGACCTATGGAGAAATTAACCGTTTGAGAGAAAATGATCGGATGATAAAGGAAGGTCAAGGAGCACAACTCAAGCCAATCATGTATGAATTTCATGTTTGTGCTTTTGCCTAGTAATCCAGTTTTTACTGATGTTTTACAGTAGATCTTTTTTATAAATGTGTGTTTGCATGAAAAGGCAGCTACCGGTGTGAGACTGAATGCAAAAAACAAAACGTGATTGAAAAAATTTACTGCCAGTGGGGATAATTGCTGCATTTTGGAGCCACAATTCTGAATTCTGGCTGTTATTTTGCATATTTGAGCCATGATGATCTAGAACAGCACTTTGTAGATAGGAGCTATCCCCAGCTTTGTCAATCAAAATCATTTACAAAGCCAAACTCTGAGGCAAATTATTCATCCCATAAGGACTAGTCCTTTTCTCTGTAATAGATTGATTAATAGTAGTATGCAGATCACCAGATCTTTTGATCTGTTAGACCTGATTTATCCTACCAGTAGCTAATATTGCTTCAGAACTTTTTGTGATCCATCTCATGACGAAAGAGATGGACATAAAATTGAGCTGAGATCATCTTCTTCTGCACCAAGTGAGACAGCAACAAACAACTCTGTCACATTCTTACGAACTGATGTATAGTCACATAGGTCCTTTGTGTGAACAAATATTTCTCAGAGTTATACTGATCTTACCCAGAGGTGATTGTAATGAGATGGATGATGGGTGATGGTTTTTAACACATCTGATGCATAATCCTAAATTTTTTAGAGACTCTTAATGCTAATCAATTTAACTACTGTTCGTGTGGTGAGGAAGTGAGTTGAACAGATAACAGCTTGTTAATTAATCATATGTGGGTTATCACAGTGTCAAAGTGACAGATGTGAGAGCTGGATGAGTCACTTTTCATCATTTACCAAGAGGTTGGAAAACCTGACTTTTGTCAAGCAAAATAATTGCTTGAATCTGTGTAATCCCAGTTTTTGATCAGGATGGGAAACAGGCTATTGCATGGATGTAACGTTTTGACCATGCTACATGGTGTTATCAGCCATAGTTATGGTTTAATTCATGCACACTGTCATTTTTTGGGGGGGCCCATCAAATTATCTTCCCATTATTTCTAAACGAATGATTAATAGAAACAAAACAAAAAAGAAAACTTGCCAGAAATGAAAAGCAGCACAATGGAAGTGGGAAAAGTCAACTTGTGAGTCTTGCTTTGAGCAGTATCTGGAATGGTTCAGAAATTCAGTTTTCTGCACATCAATATTTTCTCTGTCTTTTTTTTTTTTTTCACCCATTTGTAATCCTTCAAATGTTAAGTTCTTGGTAATAATAGTTTACTATGTCTTCTGCTTGACAGCTAGTGAAGATTGTCATACACTTAAAGCTAAAGGCTTGTGTTATATGTAAAACTTATCTTTTTATGAATAATATTTCCAGTAATTTCATCCAAAAGGTTAAATAAAATTGAGTTAGTGTTATTTGAAGGCTTTCACTACCTTTGCTTCCTTTTATCTGGGTTTTTGAGTATTGCTATAGCTATAGCCTGACTATATGTTGTGTTCCAGAGAGCTGCGGGACCAGCTGAAGCCGGAGATTTTGGATCTGATCAGACAGCAGAGGCTGAATTACTTGATGGCCGGCACCAGGTTTAACAAGTATAATGCCCGCAGTGGAAAGCAAAGAGGTCAATATTCCCTTTTATTGTTGCTCTTGATTCAACTTAGAAATTCTTTGAGTAGAGATGCATGAATTAATTTGTATGTTGCTATGGATTTGCAATAAAGATTGGTCACATTGACGGAAAAATGACTCTTCAAATTGAGATTTAAAAAATAATATTGTTTACTTTAAGGTCTATGGAGCTTTTTTTTTTTTTTTTGTGATATCTGTGATGGAGAAACATAGAGTAACAAATAACTAAGCTGATTGCGAGAAATTGTGTGTTTGATATCCTCCAGCAGTTAGATGAATTTTTTTTTTTTTTTTTTTTTGCTTAGACAAGTTTTGGTTCTGGCGTCTATCCCCCAACCTCAAGGCTCTACACTATGATGACTGCGGGGAGTCTGACATCTTATCTCTAGACCAACTCTCCAATAAAAGTGAGTCATCATCTTAAGCTGAAAGTTAATTATTTTAGCAGTGTGAATGTATCTTTGATTGTGTGTGTATGTGAATACAAGTTTGCATTCTCTTGGGCTCACCTTTGATTGTTTTATGTCTCTCGACATTGTCATCAGTTACTTCATATTTCCATATGGACAATTGAAGTATTCTTATTTTCATAGCTTTGTACGCTATTTTTGACCAGTTCTATTACTTCTCTTTGTGAGACACAAGGAGTGTTGAACAAGCATATGAACACAGAGAAAAACAGTCACTTTTGTGGTGTTTGCCTCTAATGTACATCATGAAAAATTTTGAAAATAATTCATAGTGTAAAGAAAATGTTTTTTTCTTGCTGTAAAGATTTTAGCAAAATGATCTTATGATCAGTCTTTTAAATGACAAGAAGAAAAGTCATTTTCTCCTCTATGCACAGCTTGTCCACTGTTCGATGTGTCTGATATAGTAGAGCAATAGGGCTGGTCAAAAAACAATCTCCGCTGTGTACCTATTTTATGTTCATCTCCCTGTTGCTTTGATGATTTTAGTTTTTGTAGTTGATGATATTGTCAGTTCAGTTAATGTGTTTAAAAGCAAATAAGGCTCTTTGAGAGAAAAAAAAATGAAAACTTTAATTCTTAATGTAACTTATTTTTTATATCAAATTTAAAACATGAATGCATTAAAACGTAATCATTTTTTGTTGTGAGATATCAAAACTGCATATATTTGCAGATTGTAATATCAATTTATAGGCTATTTTTAATGTATTACAATCTTGCATGTAGGTGCAGATTCACTTGGAACATTTCCAGAGTGAGAAATTATGCAGAGCTCTCAGCAGAACGTTCTTAAAGTTTTGGTAACATGATCTAAGCACACAAGTATTTTCGAAATCAGTGTATATTATATATTTTTATGCTTATTTCCATTGATACAGTTCCTCTGTCAGAAATCCAGAAACTACAGACAGGAACAGAGTGTCCTCATGTCAACATCAAAACCAAAAAGATTGTAAGTTATGTTAATTCAAATATGACATGATGATGCTCTATCATCCACATGACATCATGATCAAATGCAGAGTGGTGCACAAAAAAGAGGGACAAGAAAAAAAAAAAACCCTTATATTTTCGAGAGAAATTATTATTTCTTTTTATTTTTTAGGTGAGTCGCAGAGCAGACCTGTAACTTTTATCTGATACTGGGATGGACTACTGTGAGCATTTTTCGGTGGAAGAGAGGACAAAAATTATGAAACTGTATTTTACAACAAGTCATTGATTCTTGTTAAGAGGCAATTTTGGTGCGAATACCCTGGGAAGCAAATTCCCCACCTCTTGCGGGGTGACTATTCCAGCTGATCCCTGACACCTTGAACATGAACTGGCATCTTCTGTGTGAATGTTGGGCTACTATGGCCTTTGTCATTGTTAAGCACACTTCCAGTGTTATAAATTTTTCTGCCAAATGTGTGATCATAGGCCAATGGGGAATTTTTGGTTGCAAAATTCAGTTCCACAATCTTCGTCCACTCCTCTACCTAAAAATGCTCACAGTTGTCCATCCTGGTATCAAATAAAAGTTACAGGTCTGCTCTGCAGCACACCAGAAAAAGAAAAAGAAATAATAATTTATCTCAAAAATATGACTCTTTATTTTGGTCTCTCTTTTTGTGTGCCATCCTGTATAAACATTCGAGATAACCTCCACCAGGAGGTTGAAAGACGTATATAGAATGTAACGTCAAAATGTATGTGTGTGGGCATCCTTCAGTCTCAGGAGACTATGGAATTGCACTCTGAGCGTTTTTTCGGGTGCAGCATCTGGTGTGACTGGCCAGTCCAATGCGGGAGTGGCAATCTCTATAGCAGAAGTCACAGGTAAAGTCTGACGCTGGTCAAATGTTTAGTCAGGAAATTTCAGGCTTTGGACTTCAGCAGAAAAAATGAACTTTTTGATTCAGAAGTGTCTGCCAACGTTTTGATACATTTGGGGAACGAAAAAAAACGAAAATGAAAGTATGAATGTTTTGTGTGCATGCCTGGAATGAAGATACGAATGGACAACAGGCAACCTAGACTTGTATTGGAGTCTCGAATCACATTTACATAGGCCTACTCAAAGATCTAGACTCAACATTGAGTTCAGCGATCATTTGCCATTTGTGAACTGTAAAAGGTCATCACTTGACAGTCCCGTCATGAGTAGATATATGAACAG
>JBCEWB010585077.1:0-15547 GCA_039654565.1 Peronia peronii | reverse complement strand
AGGATTATGTGAAAAGAGTGCCTGCCCACCCAGTGAGTGGTGGGGGGAGAAGGGTTTGGGGAAGGGTTTCTCCCCCCCCCCCCCCCCCCCCAAAACCAATTGAAAACTGCCCACTACATAAAACAAACAACATTCTGTAGAACTCGATGTGTTAAGAATTGAAAAAACTAATCATTATTGTTATTATTATCATCATTATTATTATCATCTTCATCATCATCACTGTTATCAGTGCAAGTTGTAATAGTAATAGTGGGCGTGGTAGTATTTGTGGCAATAATAGTACCATTATTAATTATTAATATTAATAATGTATATTAATTACTTTTTCTGTCATCATCGTCATCAATATTACTATCATAATCATCATCATAATTTTGCAAAAGTGTAATTCAAAGAACACAAAGAATTCAACTGTTATATAAAATTTTGATAAAACAGACCACAAAATGAAAACAAGATATCGATGGATAAAAGTGTAAATGAATGCAAATGGACACAAAAAATAAATAAATAAATAAATAAAAAATAAAAATTTTAAAAAATGAAAAAATCAAATATTAAAAATACAAAAATAAATAAGTTTCCAAATTTGGAAGCTAGCTGATTCTCCTTTAGGGTAAAGAAAAAAATGTGTCTTTTTTTATCCTCCACTAGTCATCATCATTATCATCATCATTTTACGAAAAATGTATACGACTGTCCAACCGGTAACTAATCAAACAATTAAAAAAAGCAAATAACATATACAAAGAACTTAGATCGAATATTGTTGTTAATACTCTGCCAAATTTTCAGGGCAATAATGAAAACGTATAAAATGTAAATAGGGTATTGCTGTACACGAAAGGAAATGGGTAATTAAATGATTTGATTATTGTATATGAGAGGCTTTTCAAAACTATTTAAAAAGGAAAGAAAAAAATACATTATCATCATCATTATCATCACCATTTTGTAGAAATGTCTTGACCCTTTCACTGCCAGGACAGATGTTGCTCATTTTACTGTCTCTTCTATGTTAACTCAAGAACCTTTTGCCCAAACTGTCCACATCCAAATACCTTTGATACCAGGAGTATTTTTGTTTACTTTATGATTTTTGTGAAATTCAAATCTGGATCTTTGGATGGATGTCTCAACATTATATCTGAGTTGTAGTTGTGGCAGTCAAAGGGTTGAAATAAAAGACGACTACCTATCAGCAATTCATCAAATACAACGAAAAAAGAAGCAGATAACAATACGTAGAATTCTATATGGTAGAAATTGAGTGGGTTGGTATCACTAGCCAAATTTTCAAACATAGTTGGTTCTTCGTCAGGGCAATCATCATCATCATCATTTTACAAAAAATGTCTTAAAATGAAGATGACTGTCCACCAGCAACTAATCAAATACATCAAAAAAGTTGAAAAACAATATATGAAGAAGTTTGAATTGAGTTAATAAAATAAACTAATATCGCTAGTCAAATTTTTGAGCCCGCTTGGCTCTTCTTCACCATCATCATTTTGTTGTTGCTATCAACTGATCTCATTAGATTTGATATTATGAGTAATTTACTACATCTGAATGTCACAGGCAAATAATATTTGTTCATGGATAAAAGACACATGAACATTTATACACAAGTGAAGAGACGATCACTTTTTCAACAGCTGAATTGTTATTTGCATCATGAATCATAAACAATTCATACAGATGAAATAGCAACAATAATAATTTGAAGGGCAGACTGTGATGAAGTACAGTATTACACTTTAAGGCAAAATATTCTGCATATATATTCTATATATCTTATTCTGTATTATGTTATCTTTATATTCTATATATAGTCTATATATTACATGTATATATATTCTACATCTTTAGGAGATTTCTATTCCAGAAATACTAAATGTTGCATCAGTGTGATTGGGATGCTTGTGACATAAAACCAGAACATTGTGAGATGCAATGAAGAAAGTGAATTTTTGCTCACTAGTTCATGTCAGAGCAGTTAATAAAGGTATTAAACAAGTGTCTAGGAGGTAGTGACTGAGTGAATTATCGTGAATGATAAGAATTTCCTTACAAACTCTGCCATGAAAGGCTATTACATTATTTTGTACAAAAATAATGAAGAAAAAGTCCATGAAACTATTATTATCATTTTTTTTAATGGAATGTCTCATACATATTCATACTTTATTAACAGCAAGCAAACAACAACAAACAATATATAGATCTAACATGTAATAAAATGTGATTGAATGTTTGAAAAAATATTGATATGGAATATATTCATTCACATACTGAACTGAGTGAGTGGCCATCAAATTATCAAAGTTGGGCTTGTAGATGTGTTAGTTCTTTCTCAAAGTTTAAGGCACATAATTTGTGCTTTTCTCATTTTCAGCGCAGTTTACAACATGAACAGTGGAAGCTTCAAACTGCTGACATTTATTGTTGTCCTCAATCTGTATGTAAACTTTTCTGTGATTAAATTCTAATTTTAGGTTTAAAGTGTTTTAAATTCTAAATGTCTGTTTCACAAGTTAAAGCTAGCTGATTTTCTTTCCAGTCTCTCTGCCTTTGAAAACTTGGCAAATTCTTTTCTTTCTTTTTTTTGGGGGGGAATAAGGAACTACAGTCTGACCATTCATTCATGATATCACAGCTGACATGAGAAAGACAGGTGTGGGCAGAACAGATGAATAGTTCTTATTTAACAGATAAAAAGAATACATGTACACATCTTTCAATTATTTACATTATGTTGGGAAAGGAAGAGTATTTAACACGTTTCTACATATCATGCAGATAAAAATGTATCTTGCCTACGGCTCTTGCTCTCTATCTCGTTATATGATATACGAGGTCTGTCTCAAAAATAACTTTCCCTACCTTGTAAAATCTTGAAATAATAAACTAATACCTGCAACTTCACACAAATGAACACCAACAAATACAGAAATTGCAGTCAAAAACCTTGTGGCACTGCCCTTAATGGAATCAAAGTTATAGGTGTTTGTTTAAGACATCTTTATGACCATCCTTCATGAGTTTAAGTAACAAAATGGACATCAACATTTTGAGAAAATCATTCTCCAGATATGACATCAGAACAGCAATAAAGTTTTTGGCTCTTTTGGAAGAAAAGCCACCGGAAATTCATTAAGATCCATTAGCTGCTTTAGGAGATCATTCTCCAACTATTCAAACTGTAAGATTATGGCATATGGGTAAAAAAGAAATTCATCAGGGGCGAATCAGTGTTGGGAAAGGATCTGTGACTGCGTGCGGAGATGTAAATGTCGATATTGTAAAGACAGCCATTGATGAAAACAAAAGGAAAACATACAGGGAGATAAGAGATGAATTTCATGTTTCTTCAGCTTCACTTGATAGGATTTTGACTGACAAACTTGACAAAAAGATGTTCGCTAAATGGGTGCCCCATTTGCTGAATCAAAATGAAATGGAATAATGAGTAACGTGCCCCCGAATTTTTCTACATACAACTGGGAAATACTGAATCACTCCCAATATTCTCCTGATTTGGCCCCCCTATGATTTTCCCCTTTCCCTAAAATGAAAGAACACCTTCAGGCATGGCAGTTTGAGACAGGAAAAAAAGTTATTTTGGTCATAAAATCTGCTCTTAGAATGCTGGACAAAGAATTATATGTCGCTGCCTTTGAAAGCTGGTTGCGACGGTGGGAAGAGTACTTGGACAATGGTGGTGACTATCTTGAATGGCTACTATAATAAAGATACACTGTTCCAAATTTGGTGACATTATCTTTAATAGTTTTTGAAACATGGGGTAAAGAAAGTTATTTTTGAGACAGATTTCATATACAAAGATTTTTATCAGGTACAACAGATCACACAGATCCATCACCTTACAACTCAAACATATTAATCAAAAATGGTCTTGTCAAATAACAAAATACACATTTAAATGTCATAAAGATGTACAAAGAAATGTTGCAACCAATGACATGTTAATTCCCAAAAGGCAAAGTATCGTAAGTGTCATGAGGTAAAAATGCCCACAATGCTGCATAAAATGAGATGTGAAACGATGACATCAGATGCTTCTCGAGCTATAGCAGCTAGAAAATCAAATTTTTGTTCAAGAATAAATGAAAAGTTTTGTTTGTACAAAATTTTTATGTGTGTATTTAGAAATGTGTTTTCAGAATTAAATATGCTGAAATTTGAAATAAAGTAAGTATCCAAAAAATGTAATGTACTGACATGACCTAAATGAGGATTTATAATGATAAACAAACTTAATAGGTAATTTCTCACTAAAGTCTTCTGCAGCTACAGGTCACACCAATCATCTTTAACTGCCAACATTTTGACTTCTGCTCAAAGTGGAACAAAGATTTTTTCACCACGAGAAAGGAGAACTCTATTATGCTCAAAAATTGACCAGTGCCTGATTTCATCATGTCACATGTTATTGTCATTTAAGTGCATTTCAAGATAGTAAATCACAGACATGCACCAAAAGAAGTTTCATCTTCCATAGATCAATCATGCATTTTACAAATATATTGTCTCTACAATAATGGCACAAATCATCTTCAGCACAGTTATGAAATTCCAAAAAAAATAATGTCTATAGCATAATTTTTTGAGGAATTATACTATTATGATTCAACTGTATAAATATAGTGTTACAGAGATTGTTTTTGACCAGCTGTATCACACCTCTTTGCCAGACATAAGGAATGTTATAAAAAACAATATAAATTTTTTAAAAAATGAAACTTTTTTTTCTTGAAATTCCAAAGACAGATCATAAAAAAATGTTGATAAAATTAATTACAACACAAGGAGAAAACATTTTCCTTTCATCACAAATTTTCTACAATTTTTCATGATGTACATTTTCAGTAAAAAGCCCAGAAGTAATTTTTTTTTTACCTTTTTGACTATGCCTGCTCAACACAGCTTGTGTCTGGCAGAAGGAAGTAATGATACTGGCAAAAAACAGTCCCCATTCTATTGATGGGTTTCTTTTTTAATGACATAACCTGACAGCTCTCATACTCAGGAATACCATGACACATCAGTTGTATTGTGGCATAACACTGACTTATGTCATTATCATCTATAGGCCTACTATAAATCTATAACAAAACCCATAAAAGGCTAATGGACTCAAACACTACTGAATGTATCTATATGAAATTTGGCACATAACATTATTGCATAAAGATCTGTGTTTCTATTTGTATAATGTAAAAAAAAAAGCTTACGATATTTGACATTATAATAAAAAAGCGATAATAACTGAATAGTAATCTGAATTGTACATTCGACAGAATAACATATTCAAAACACCAAACACATTTTCTTTCAGTAACATTCAGTTTAATTATCCAAAATACCAACATAGAGGTGCACACACTTGCCAATACACTTTAAGTCGCAGGAGGGTATCGGTTTGACCTACATTAAAAAAATCTCCCACAAAGGCCGTGGGTTTTCATTCCAGTTGTCTGTTCTTCAGTTCTAGATCTATGAGGTACAGATAATCATAAATAATTGTAAAGCAGGAATTTTTTCATTTTGTCTGGAAGGGTCTCCAAATTTTTCACATTCTTCACTGGCAAGCATGTGAGAATCTTGTCCCGACAGAGTTCTTGTAGGGAGAATAATCTAGGGATTCTCCATAGTCGTAGATGACCATCACAGGATGAGCTGGCCAAATGTTCACCATTCTGGGAAAAGCTGACACGAAGAACAGATGGATAGAATGGCTGAACCCGTTGCATGTGATCCTCACACAAATGGGACATAGAAATGCTGTGAGTACAACTTAAATCTTCACTGTCATAAATCTTAATGTTGAAGGTGTGAAGTCCTACTGCTATGAAGAGTCCATCATGGCTATAGGTTAAACAATCCACTGTCTCCTCAGTGTCTACAGAAACCAATGTTTCTCCACTTGCAATGTTTACTGTTTGTAAATTGCTACTTCCTATTGCCAAGGTCATGATTTCAAATGCAAAGCGTGGATGAAAATCAAAGGATTCTGCAGATGATAGTGGCTCATCCACCATCTCTGGATAAACAACACAAAACTTTTGTAATTTGTTCCGTGTGACAACAAATAGATATCCCCTATTTGATGATACAGCAATATATTTGCTGTCTGGGGAAAATTTGCAAGCAACGATATCCGGTGCTGGCTTTGATGGAACAAAACCTGGACAGATCTGATGGCACCTGACTGAATCATTACCAAAGATTGTTGTGTCCAGTATGAAGGTTTCCAGAAAGAAAACTCCCATTCCTCGTTTTAAACAGGCAAAACTTACACCATTATTGGCTACAGCACAGTAAACATGGACTGAATTAGTCAGATCTCGGCTTCGTGAATATATTGGATCACCATCCTTTGTCATCACGACAACCTCACCAGTGCCACAGTAAGCAACCATTTCTCCCAAAGGATGAGGCACCATCTTGGGAAAGACTGAGCTGTTTGTGCGACTGAAGATGTTGCATTCTGTGTCGGGGAAAAAAATAAAAAAGTTGATTAAACACTTTATGATTCCTAGCATGTCTTACTGATTAATTGCAAGCAATTTAGAACAATGCTTGGATTAAAAAAAAAAAAAGAAATCAGCAATCAAAATGTATGAAAGATGATTAAACACTTTGTAAGCCCTGCTGCATCTCATTATCTAAATGTAAGCAATTTACAATGAATTTGGTCTGAATCTGGACTGAACTAGAAGATTGCATTGTTTTCATTCAGTGATATGGTCTCACAGTGATGCATCTTTATACCTGCTTCTTTGTTGCAGTAAAATAATCTAGTACAGAACCAGAACCATTTTCTGATGCTTGGAAATACTGATGATACATAACTCGTGTAAATACTTTATGACTAATGTTGCAAGAAATAGAAAAGTTCTTTTGTGGGTAGTGGTATTGTCTCCAGGTTACAATGAATGGCTGACAGTCTTGTTTGTGACTAAGACAATAAGCTTCATAATGAGGAGGAAAATGATTGACAGCATTCATGAGTTGAGGCCTCAAGATATGAAAAACATTTTCATGATCATAACAATGCAATAACAAGGCAATAAAACAGTTAAACATCAATGTCTGTAATTTAAGTGCCATAATGAGCAGTCTTGGTCTATTCATTCCGGTCAGTCTTCCAGTCATCCTTAACCCGCACTGGACAAGTGCATTACAACAGTGCCTGTAACCAGATGGGTAACTGCAATGATCCACATCAATGCTGCTTTCTCTCTTACTTGTGCATTTAATAATATAAAGGCTTAAAGGGAACTGTATGTCTTTGTATTCCTTCTTTCACCTCTATTTCCTTTTTTGAGGCACTGTTGCCTTCTCTGTCTTTTCCCTCAGCCTCTCTTTCTTCTTGTCATTCTCTCTTTCACATTACTGCTTCCATTTATGTATTTATATCTGTTTATCAATCAAAAGCATACATGATTCCTAGTTTTGGCTCAATATGAATGGCCAAATTCTTGGCAATAGTTTATTTGGGCAATATCTCATAAAAAACAGATCCATATGATAAAAATTCTGTCCACTGTTCTTCGAAAAACAGCCTTAACTGACAAATGATTGGTTTTTTTTTTTAACCACTTCACTGCTATCAACAGTAGAAGAACGTCATTTGAAGGGCTATCCCAGGTGCTAAAAGACATAGTCAAACGTCTAGTTCCAACCACTTCACCCGCTCAGCAATCTGCTCACTCTCATGCATAATGAACTCCACCCACTCAACTGCAGTCAACCGTGGACCAATAGTCGGCTGTCCTCCTCTTTGCCAGGAGCAATCCACGGCATTGGCTATTACTGAATGTTACGTGAAAATTACATATATACACCTGACTTGGAATCTAATCACTACCTCTTGACTCATCCCCGATCCATAGCATGCAGCATCTATCATGCTGGCCAGTGGTTGGATCATCAGAACCCTCTAGTGTCTCTAGCTTTGTTTTACCCTGTCTAACATTTCTAATATCTATGCTAAATTCCTCAACCCGGTGATACCTAAAGATGGGAAGTGAGAGAGAGAAATAAAGAGGGACTGAGAATGAGTTGAGAGAGTGAGAGAATTAGTGAATGAGTAAGTACGTGAACAAATTTGTGCATGGGCTCTCAAGTGAATGACAAGAGTGGGTCTGTTTGTTTGTCCTAGGTCTCTGCCCTGTTTCTGTGTGATTTTAGGAACAGATACGCTTGCGACTTTTGACTCTGAAAAATATATGTAGATCTAAACAAATAAATAATCGGCAGCAATGACAGCACTAGCAAGATTTTTCAGCAAATGGGTTGTCACTTCTACTTCAACCCTCTGCACCATTTTCCCCACAAACGTTTACACCTTTTCTCTGGTCAATTACAGAATCACAGGAGGTATCCTGTCACTTACTTTTTTGTTTTTCCCTTTTCTCAGCAGTTTCGCCCCCCCCCCCTTCTCTCTCTCTCTCTCTCACATACACACACACACACACCCAGCCGCCAGGGTTTCTCGCGTTTCAACTCCAAAGAGATGTTCCGACCAGAGAATCTATTCGCATCACTTTGTGGTATTTTTTGTTAGATTCCATTGGCTGATGATTGGCGGCTATGTAGCTTGTGTCACATTACAATGAGATCTGTCCGGCAGTCAAGCAGAGGGCAGTTAACAGAAATGGAAAGCCAGTTTGGGGGAGGGGTGTAGAAGCAGGTGTCTGTTTGTCTCACTTTCGGTCTTATTCATAATTGGTTGGCGCACATTGGGCGTGGCTGAATGACCATCGTGAGGCACGACGGGGTAGCAGTGGACTGAGCAGGCGAGACCAATGAGTATCGTAGGTGCTTAG
Source organism: Peronia peronii (assembly GCA_039654565.1). NCBI lineage: Eukaryota > Metazoa > Mollusca > Gastropoda > Systellommatophora > Onchidiidae > Peronia > Peronia peronii. The sequence goes on along the minus strand of JBCEWB010585077.1, from coordinate 6,686 downwards.
CACAGGGCTGCAAACAATGCAAAAATCGGCTAGCAATGAAACGGTTAAAGCTTAAATCTCACCATTGAGCATAGACAATGTTCTTCATTGTTTTGAGTAGCACAGACTCAACAAACTGTAAAATTCCATTTCCACTGATAACTTAAAGAATTACTCATGAACATCATAAACCAGAAAGGGATAGCCAGGCATTCACACAATTATGCACAGGATGTGTAGTTAGACCATGGACCTAAAAAAACAACAACAAAAAAGCTACTATTTTTACAGTCTGTTTTTCAGTGGATATATGTCCTTTGCATAAGACCAAAAAAGAAATGTTTGTTGAATTGTGCACATTCACAATTACACAATAGTGGAATGGGTCCTTCTATGAACTGATTTAAACTATTTCAGATTTTACAACAGAAATAAACAACACAAATAGAGTACCTCACTATGAAATGACTTCATGAAATTGTAATGTGGATGTAGATAGCAGGCAATGAGATTCCACAAATACTTGTACAAAGTAATCAATGTAGATAATCGGATCAGGTAAATAACAAACAAAGAATTTTATGAGTACAATATTTCAGCTGGATGTGGCTAAGATCACTGTAAGCAAAATATCAAACTTAGAAGATTTAGGACATGAGACAGCTTACTCATTCTTTCAGGAGAATCCAATTGATAGAGGAGAACCCTTCCACTTGGCATGTGAGGTACTGTAGCCCACTGTCGGTTTGGTCTAGGCTGGAATGCAGTGGTTGATGCAAACAGACATGTATCTTTAAAAGGTACAAACTGGGCATCACTCCACCAGAAAAATCCATCATTATCAGGTCCTCTCTCTGATGTAGGTAGGTTAAAAATAAAAAGGAATAAATTTATATACCACGTCCAATGATGCAGCATATTTGTATACATGTATAATATGATATATAAATATATATAATATATATGCAAAAATATGTGCTATTCAGGTGGATTTTGTTTTATAATATCTCATTAATTTTCTGCTTCTCTGTTGTATCTGTACTTTTATGGCAAATCATTTTTATCTCTCAACATGCTTCATATTTTTTTTAAGATGCCCACGACTAAACTGCCATGTGAAGGCACACGAACAAAATTACTCAATTAGTATTAACCAAGATATAAGCAGATCTGTGACTAGCTTATTGCAAAGCTGGGATCATAATGGAGTATCCATTTTTTCATGATATGAGGCTAAATTTGTATTTTTTTCATTTTTCATTTAATTCAACAGATGCCGTGCCACTTCAGCTTTCTTAGTAACAAGACTTCATTTATGTCTATATAGGTAAATAGGACTGAGAAAAACTGCTCTATTATTTATTGTGAGAATGCAGGCAAAACTCAAAAACTATTATATTCTTATTTCAATGTTTTTGGGAGCAGATGAATCAAGCATACCACTACAGACATGAAACAAAAATAAAAATATCGATATTCCATAGTCAGTGGTGACCACACTGGATTTCAAGAAAAAAAAAAAATTGTAATTTATAATCTTAAAGTCTTAAAATGTTTGGAAGATACTTTGAAATTTCTTTTTGCATATTGAAGGAAAGCACACACTGAGTCTGATGATCTATTGGTGCTGGTGCAAATTTGTGAATTATTTTCATACATCAGAGGGACTTTTTTTCTTTATTATTTACTCTATAACTATATAGGTTTCAAAGTTCAAGAACAGAAAGAAAAACATTCTTTTACAATAGCAACCAAAGTTTCTTTGTACTTGGGATGCTTCAAAATCTTTGAATTACTCACTTTCTATATAGTTCATCCAATTCAAGCACTGTTCTTGAAAATAGGAATCTTGAACTACATCGAAATCGTGCCAAAATTTGACCTAGATTCAATTTTTCTCACCTGCAACTTCCCTTAAGGAGGTGGGTGGGGGGTGGGGGCACGTCCTGGAAGTAATTTTTTTTATTATTAAAGATTCATTATTTTAACCTTTTCCATCGAATTTGGCATGTTCAAATTAGAGGAAAACAGTGAAAAAAATCAACTTTTTTATACGGTTGCCATAGCAATGCCGCCATATTGGATTTTGGCATCTCTAAATTGACTGATTTTAAAATCTATCTCCTCCATCAAATTTCAATGAAAATTGATAGAACTTGGTGAACATATTGTTTGACATAATATCTAAAAAGATACATATTTTCAGCCCTCCCTATGAAATAGAAAATTTTCTAGAAATTTTTGAAAATGCCATGCAACAAAAAATCAAATTTCATTGTTTTTTCATACTAAAAACCCATTTTTCTCAAAAACTTTCTAACCGAATGGGCAGTACATACATATGTTTTTTAGTCTTCTTATGAAAATGGTGTATACCAAATTTGATTAGAACTGATTTTGAAACAAAAAAAATAGATAGCAAAAAAACTGTCAAAAAACTGGTTTTTAAGAAAAACATGTCTGAAGTTTTTTTTCATCGAAAAATGAACATGGAGAATTTTTGGTTTGGCTTTCAGGCTTGGAACAGCTCTTTTTTTACATACTAGCCCTCTCTCCATTACTTCTGTGTCTTTTGTTGCTGTTTTTGGCTTTCTGGGCGTATCTTTTCTCGAATTTTGCTCCCTACCCCTCCATCATTATAAGGGCTCCCATTGAGTCACTTCTGGGTTCTTGAGGGCCTATATTTGCTCCCCATATCTTTTGTTGTCCAAACCAAGAGTGTTTTGAACTTTACTACAGCATATAGTCCACAACTGAGCTCTGAAGCACCAGAAAGAAAGGAAAATTTCACTATTTATTGGTGGAAATTCATTTTAGAACGCTTACACTGATAATCTGTATGATCAGCAGTTTTTTCGCCTCATAGTGATCATCCATCCCTGGCACTAGGGCTCATGATATTGCTAGAAAAGGTCATAATCAAGTGTTTTTTATGCACTTTTTCCTATATATAATCATATATGGATGATCTACGACTGCATGTAGTAGCCAGATGGAGCCAAATCCTTGTTGATAGTAGGCTAGGCCTACTGCTGAATGACCATGGTCAAACACATTAGAATGGACATGTCCACTTTTTGATGCCATTTTTATATGCAGAAAACAAAAACCCAAAATCGCCTTTTTTTAGCAAAATACATATTTCATGCCAATTCATTATCCATTGAATGATTAAATAAAGACTTTTACCATTTAGAAGGGTTGATTTGTTTTCATGGCAAAATGAAATTGAAGAAAAAAAAAAAAAGAGACCATTCTTCTAACTCCATTTAAAATAAGACTGCAAGACAAGAGAAAAAAAATCTCTAAAATTGTGAAACATGCCCTGTGCAAGATTTTTAGCTTGCTGTACTTACGAAGTTTATCAGGAAGGATATGAAAATCTGTGAGCAACCCATCCTGACCAACAGTCCATTCATCTTTTGGAAAGGAAATGTACTGACTGATGGGATAGCACTTGCCATCCAATGACTGGTTACTCAGAAGATGCCGTAGAGTTGATGCTGGCAAACCCATGATGACTGTGAAATCTCTAAACCCATTAAAAAAAATGAGATAGATCTAATACAGTGTCTAAGTTCATATCTCAAAAAGTCATCCACTGATAAAATATCTTTAAATAAAACAAAATTGCAAGCTGACAGTCTAATACTTTTACTAACCCTTTTGCTGGTATCCGTACTATACTTTATGTCCAGAAATCAGTTTCTCGTTTGCAGGGAAATGTATGTGATATGTCTATATAGTTGGCTAACCATCAGCCACCCCTTTTTCAGATGATAAGAGCCAAAATCAGGCATACAATCAATTTTTACTTTTGTAACATTGAATAACAGTCTAAAGTTCTGAGTGTGTGTGGGAAAGTAAGTACATGTGCTGTAGATAGGCAAAAGGGTGAGGAAAAGCAGGTAAAGAAGCAAGTGAGATTGACCATTAATTTTTGTTACTTTTTAGTACAGGACTACAAAACCGGCTTAACAGTGGTTAAAATACTTCATGTTCTGGGGATATGAAAACCTATATGTAACCATGCAAAGGTTTCTGAACAAGAAGTCTACCTGAATTAATGAGTAAGTAATGAAACAACAGCCCAACTCTCAAAGAAAAAAAAATAATATTTTGATGGCCCAGATATTATGGTATGAAAATTATTAAAAAATCAATGGCATTTGGCTCTGTCTGACACGGTTGAGCCAAATGCCATTAATTTTTGAATAGTTTTTGTGCCATAATTTCTGGGCCTTCAAAATATTATTTTTTTCATTGAGAGTTCGACTGTTGTTTTATTACCTACTCATTAATTCAGGTAGTATTGCAAGATGAATCCAAGCTCATATTCCGCTGCACAATATCATTTCGCCTTGATTCTCCCAGTATCTTCTTGGGGTCGTGCCCCTAAACTTACGTTTCATTGGTTTTTATCTGATTATTGTTAAAATTTCTCTGTTTGTACATTAAAAGCTGTGCAAGCAGAATCAAAACTACTTCAACGATCACAGTACAGCTAAGAATATTGTCTCTACAAAACATCTAGATCTAGATCTAAATTAAGGTGAATAAAAACAACGCAAAAATTACAAATTCACTGATGCAGCGTCTGTTCTCGATCTATATGTAGATCTAGTCAGTATCCAAACTTTTGACTTTGGGAAACATTAGACTATTATCAAATGGTGGAGCAGATTAATCTTGAGGGAGTAATACACAACACTGATATGTCATTCTTCTTACCTGTTACTGTTGTCGAATTAAGGAACAAGAACCAACCTCCATTTTGTATCTGTGTAAACAATAATAAAGACGAAGATACCGTCCGTCAACAACTTATCTCGAGACTTCATGTTGTTCAGTTTCGAAAATTTAACAATTCAATGAGAGAAATGTTGAAATAACAGAAGAATCAAACTGATAATCAACAGCCCACCTTGAATTCAGATTGAGAAAATAAATGGGTAGCCTGCAGCATTGATTCGAAAATGTGGCTAACAAATAGAGGCAATTATTACAAAATGGCTGCTATCACTGCCGAAACAATAGTCCCAGAAGATGATGAGGACTGGTTATATGGAGGTAACCTTGGTTATCAATATTCTACTCCGATATTAATTTATTTACTTCGTTTGTTCAATGGCACAGTCACTTTTCGTCTTTTTGATATTTTCATGAACTTCTTGTTAGCACACTTGCGATATGCCGAACTGACTCCACTCCAGTGACGGCAGTGTCCAATAAAATTACCTGTTCTCGCTAAATCACCTGATTCTAGTCTAGACTCTTATCACCTGGGTCTGTATCTAGATCTACCACTGAGCCGGTACTATACTCCTAGATCTAAATAGATCCAGCAGCTATTGTGGACTTGAACATCAAATATAATGTTACTAGTGCAAAGGAAGCATATCTTGATGTTATCTTTCTGCAAACTGTTACCTGAAATGGTCCTGTGCATTTGTCTCAGAAACAGAGTCGCTATAGGGACACGTGTCCGGTTAGTCTCCTGTGTATATTCGGACACGGAGGCTATTTTTAGATCACGGCGGCCTCTGGTGACGCAAAAACCAGCTCAGACCGATGATCATTGTTTGAGTTCAGTCATGGCGAAAGGACGTGTTTTCGCCACCTTCAAAGAATTTGAGATCTGAATTAAACTTCTACAGCTCTGAAATCACTTATATCTAAATAATGGCTGCCTTTATTGAGGTCCACTGCACCTAACAATAAAATCCTTACTTTTTTTTTTTACATTGTAGATTACTAGATCTAGATAGATCAACGATAAATTTAGATCTAGATCTACGTTTGGTGCATGAAAGGGATATTCTTGCTATTCGGCATACGCATCATGTCAAATCCAGTTTGAAGCAAGACTGGCCCATTGTAACATAATTGTAGATTACTAGATCTAGATAGATCAACGATAAATTTAGATCTAGATCTACGTTTGGTGCGTTAAAGGGATGTTCACGCTATTTGGCATGCGCATCATGTCAAATCCAGTTTGAAGCAAGACTGGACGATTGTAACCTAATTGCTTAACGTCCAGAATGGAATGGATGGTCTTGGTTCAAATTAGTGTAATTTGAGATGTGGATATCAAGTTACACGAACACCTTCCTTATCCACTGATCCTCCGATCCTCTAGGTACCAAGCTTGTACATAAGGGGTGGGGGACGGGGGGATGTGTTTTAGTGTCCTGTGGGCTGGTGTTCAACTTTTATTTTCCAAAATATATTTTAGAAGAAACCAAAAATATGTGACGAAATTAAAAAAAAAAAAAATCAAGCCTGTGTCAATGGCACACCTATCATTTTCAGTGCAATTTATTAATTGAGCACGAATACAGTTTATCATAAAATTAAAATCACAAGGATAAATGCTTAAAAAATGAAAATAGGAATTTCTATATTATTTAATCCACAATATTATTTAAACACAAAGATATTCCTCAAACGTTGTCCAAGAAAAGTGAACATGAGTAATAAGTACATGTATTCCAATTAAGATTTCAGCACAGTATGCTGCATTTTTTTTTCATCTGAATAAATAAAACCTTAGAGTTTCAGTTATTTACGTGTACGTAAATTATTTTTTTTTAAACTCCAGTACAGTAAATCCTGTATCCGACGAGGTTGGACTCAACGACACATCTGATCCAGCCATTCCAACAAGATAAATACTCATGCATAATTAAAAATCCTCATTTATT
>JBCEWB010585076.1:0-36132 GCA_039654565.1 Peronia peronii | reverse complement strand
TGATAATCTGCATGATCAGCAATTTTTTTCGCCTCATAGTGGTCATCCAATGTCCATCCATGGCACTGGAGTTCATGATTTTTCTAGATGAGGTCATAATAAAGTGTTTTATGCACTCTTTGCCTACATATAATCCAATAGTGATGACCTGCGATTGCATGTAGCAGACAGGTGGAGCTAAATCCTGGTTGACAGTAGACTAAACCTAACGTTGAATGACCATTGATCAAACACGTTAGAATGGACATATCCACTTTTTGATACCATTTTTATACGCAGAAAAAGCAGGGCTTTTAAGAGAAAACAAAAACCCAAAATTGCATTTTTTTTTAGCAAAATCCAAATTTCAGGACCCCCCCCCCCCCCACCCCCCAAGCTAAAATCTATTGCTATTGACATCATCATTTTAATCTTCTGTGATAACTCTAAGGGCAAAATGTCAGTTATAAAAGATTTCCTCATGGATGGAAGAAAGGTGGAGAGAAGAATGTTCGTGACTGACGGTTAACCGGTCGATCAACTCCATGACCGTCGATCGTCGGTTATTATATCAGTTAAATATTTTCCTCTTTGTCATGTGTAATGGGCGGTCATGGTTATGGCCTTGACTTTAGTCTATTGTGACTAAAAACAAAAAACTCGCCACCCACACTCAGCCTGAGTTTCGCTCACTTGACCTTTGACCGGGGACTCAGATTAAGAAAATCGTGGGGTGTAAAACTCAATATTTCACAAATCTGACCTTGCAGATCGATTCGGGCGTCGAATTCTAGTGCAGTTTGATACCAAATATTACCATATTATGCTCATAAATTAAAATTTCAGTTAAATCACAAACAATAACGATCACATCACAAGTTAGCATTTTGTAACAACATACCACATGTCAAACTTTGCACAGAGGTGGGATGATGACGGAGGAGGAAATTCAAGCGTGGGCCGGGTGCCTCAAAGTCTACCATTCTAAGAATGGTTTTAACCCGAAAAGAATCACAAGAAACAGCCAGAATGCAATATTGCCACAATGATATTGATTTATATTCAGGAAATGACAGGGTAGACACAAATGGCAGTATACATATGAAACGAATTTCCTCTTTCTCTTACTGTATTACAGCTATCTAAAATGTAATTCACATGCAAAGTACTATAAGTGACACCTTGGCAGATTGCCCTTTTGGCACTTCTAGGGTTAAATACTGAGTCAAATTCAGCGCACAGTCCCCCTCCCCCCTTTAATAAGGAAAAAAAGAAAAAGGTCATACACAGGGGAGAGGTATGAGAAGGATGACATTGGGACGAATCGCGTGTCACTGACAGACGGAGTTTTCCCGAGATCAAAGACACCGTTGTAGTTAAGTGATGAACGCGTTCGCTTCATGGTCTGTCGTGACCGTCAACGTAGCCAACCTTCATTCATCATGATCGATGATCGACAATGATGTCTATGACTGCTATAACCGGTTATCATGCCCGGTCATGCACAGGCCTAAATATGAGATAGTTTGACACTTCTTTGTGCCCCCTTTCATCTTTTTTTCTTGACAAATGCCATGCCTAAGCATTTTAAAATAGTTCATATTCGACTAAGCAAAAACCTGGAAATCCCCGGTGGAGTGTTTGTACCCCTCTGCTAAAAACAGAACATTCACTGATGTTTGTTACCGCTTCACCACGAGATCCAAGAAAAGTTGTCACCGGCCCTGTGCATTTTTTATGTGTTTTTCTATATCAGTGGTAGTGAACAGCTTGAAGTGTTTCTACCCTCCTACTAAAATTAGATGGAGATTTCCAGCTGTTCGCTTGGTCGGGACAGATCTATTAATTTCTCTGAAGCATTTGTTACAGTAATCCTTTGACGAAGAAACTGCTGGATATCAACCACTGTAATTAGTGTGTAAGTTTGTATAAAGGCCTGTATTTTTAATTTTTTTTTTTCAATGTCTATTTGTGAAAGAATTTAGGGATTCTGAAATTGAAAAGCACAGAAAATGCATGCTATATATTTTTTTCTTTTCTAGGTTTGTGGACTCAGTGGGAGAAGGTATATGCCAAGAGCAGTTGATTTAAACAGAAGTGGGAAATCACTCAAGAGTATAAAATATTGATGAATTGTATTCATGTATTTATGGTATTTCTGAGAAATTGTGATCATTCATCATATTCCTGACAGTCAGATTTGTATAACTTATTATATTATTAGCTGGTGATTTTGAATTAAGAAATGATGAAACTGTTGTTGGCTTTTTCCCCACTTTGAGATGCCCATTATCTTTTTGCGAGCACATTCAGGAATTTTTTTGTGTTTGTTTTTTTTTTTTAATCTTCTGGATTACTGGTTATTATATAAATTATCTTCATACTGATTCCTTTTTTATATGATTTTTTAAAAAATAAATTTTATATCCCAGGGAATAGTTCTCAAAGCAATATCAGTTTGTCTTATTTTGACATTCCGGAGAGAAAACAACTGGCCTTAAGGGGAGGTGCAGGTCCTGAAATCGAGATTTTGGCTGAAAATATCGAATTTCCGATTATTATTTTTTCTTCAAACTAAACCATTTTATTTCAAGATTTTACCGTTGATGTGGTCAAAACTAGCCTATTTCATGTGAAAACTGAGCTTTTCCTACAGGGGGGGGGGGGGGGTGTCTCAAACATCACTCAAATTCGCTTCTGACGGTCAATTTCAACTGAAGCTGTGAGGTCTTTACACTAAGTTTGAAAGTGTTTCTCAGGAGAAAATGTCAGGCAAGAGAAGGAGGCTGAAGAGGGAAGTTCAGTGTATCAAGCTGGAATGTTCTGAGGTAAAAGGAGCACATTGTGTCACAAGGAACTGGTTGAAACACTTTGTCAAAACTTGTTGACGCGATTATCTCGTAACCTACTTTTTGAGCACACTTTTCCCTTAGGCTTTTTTATTTATCAACAGATTTACTTGAAATTTAGCATAATTCTCCCTCCATATGTGTAGAATAATAACAAATATTGGATTTGTAATGTTTTGTTTACTTTTTGAGAAAATGTTATCAAAGTGCCAGAAAAATGAGAAAAAGTACCATCTTGCCACATGCAAATTTAAAAAATTTGTAGAAGAAAAACTATGACAAATTTCGAAAAACTGATATGTAGCACTATTGAGGTTAGGGAATACTACATGTGTGCAAAATTTGAAACAATTTCATTGAAAAACGCCAAAGCCTTAGGCTTTTGAAAATTAGCAATTTTTGGGGCCGGAAATCCAACATTGCAGCATTTCCATGGCAGCCAACCATCCAAATTATTTTTTGACACTTTCCCTCCTCTAATTGGACATGCTGAAATTTAAGTATGATGCTTAAAAAAGCCTAAATTGAGTACTTTAGAAAATCACTCTCAGGATCCGCCCCTCCCCTAAACTGTGAATGAACATACTTGCCAATCAACTTAAGAAATCCAACCACAGATTAAAAGTATTTGTAGGAATCTCATAAGAAATCAAATGTACTTGTAGATATTTCTGTATAAAAGAAATTTTTACCCTTATTACTAAAGCCCATCTTTTTTGCCTTTTCTCTCAGTGCAACTCCAAAATCATGTAATTCTGAATCTGTTTCGTACAGTTTACTTCCCTTGTGGATGTGACAAATACAGTCTGATTCAGTCTGCCATAGTTTTACCTGAGAGTTCTTGCTAACACGGGTAGATGATAATATTACATATTATTCAACATTCCCACGAATTTTGTAATTTTTTTATTAAATGGTTCTGAGTTGACCATGCTGGACTGATTTAAGTGGATGTAACTTTTGCATATCCTACTGTTAATTTCTCCTTATCTTCATGTTATTACATGGCTATTCATGTTACATGGCTTGAACATTGGCAAATAATCACATGAAAAATGATTGAACTGAATCTCTTATTTGATTTAAATCTTTTTGCACTTTTCAAAGTGTTATGGATTTTGCTTTTGATGCTGAATTGCAGTTAATATTTTATTGAATTCTCCTGTGATGTATTAATGTAATACTACTTGTAGACGGGATAAAGCATTTGAAGGTTGGGTTTCAAAATTATTGGTTGGAACTGTATGAGGGGCTTCTTTGTCCTGATGGTCTGCTGCCATTTATTTATTTCATGACATAGCTATTGAAAATGTGAATTTTTCTTTAAGAAACCTTATGGCACATCAACTAGACACTTGTTTTTTTAATGTCATAATAATGCATTCATATCTGTAGATTTGATTTATGTATTACTGAGATTTTATAGTAGTATAATTTTTAATAAATAGATTGAATGAGCAAACTATTGATTAATTATTCTGTAACTGCAACTGGATACCTGTTATTTACTTTGAAGTTATGCTTGATTTTATTTCCTCTAATTTTCTTTCATTCATTAGGTTGTCTTGTGTATCAAAGCTTTTGGTATGGTGAATTATGTGTTCAAATGATTTTTTATCATTCGTCACTTGAATCAGATGTTTCCACAACATTTTTACATACATATACACGCAAATAATGATTGCTCTGTTTTCCAGATTCTGCTCAAATAGAATCAGTAGATAGAATTCCAGTTCTGATAGTGAAAACTCCTTGTTATAGCACAGATAAGCAATTCTTGAAAAAAAAAAAAAGCATTATAAAATGCTTTATTTCAGAACTGCACAACATATGATGAGTGAAATTTTTAAACAGATTTCCATATAACTTTCTGTTGTTGTTGTTTTTTTTTAGGGCTTGTACATTTTTATCGCTACATTTTATATCACTTTTACACTCATTGTTCATTTGCTAGCAGTTTTGCCCAGCAGTATAATTTACATTCATGGCACAAAACTTAATTATGTGTAATTCATTATGACATGTTAAAACTGACCGACCACAAGGTCATTAAATGTTTCATGTCATTCATGCCGCATATCAGACAAAGAATCCTAATTTGTTTGCATATGCTGTGGAATGAAAGTAAAACTGGTGACCAAGCTTCTGCCTTTCTCATAATATCTCACTTGAATATTGAACAGAAAGCAGTGGATCTATTTGTCAGATTCCTAGCAGGAAATAAATAGCAAGAATAAATTGTTTCAGTATATACACCAAGGACATGAGGATGAAGATTAACTTTGTTTTTGTGTGTTAGCAGTGCTCATTGACACAAATGGATCTTGAACAAGTATGCAGTATCTAACTCAGTGCTATATGTTTTCAGTAAAACAGCAACTTATGTTGTTGAATGAGGTCAGGTGATACAAGTTATTGCTTTCATCAGTAGTTAAGTGTGTGCAAATGTGGAAGTCTTTGTATGTTACAACTTTCATACAAAAAAGGGATCTGATTTACTGAAAATTTGAATGTATTGTTTGTGATATAGATTTTTAAGTATCAGTTTCAATTTGGATCTGAAATACTGCATGTCTTTACACTGTTAATAAAACAATTTTAAAAATGTCCTCAAAGAAAAAGAATCTATAAATAAAAACAGAGAGTCAGAATATACATGTACCAATTTCCAGTGTATGAGTTAAGTTTGAGCTATGCACTCTGGTTATCTGGATATGAGATTTATACATTTGTATTTAAACACATTTCAGTTTTATTATGTAGTAATGAATAAATTGTTCTTGTCATCAGAGAAGAAAATAAAATTCTGTTTTTTCATTTTTATGCTGTTCTTAATACGATTTCTGTATCTGTCAAGTAGCTTATCATCGTAGTGTTTGTTGCTGTTTCTCAGTTCCTTAATGGTTTGTGCTGCATTACTGTTTTCATTTATTACCTGTCTTTCATATATCTCTGATGGTATCAACAAACTCTGCCCATCCTGAGCCATTAACTCAGCCAGCTAAGTAATTCCATTTGCCAAGTTCAAGCGGTGCAGCGCGAGCACTATAAAGAAAGGACAAAACATTTTGCTTGTTATGTGAAAAGTGAGACAAAAAATTATGATAAAAATATTCCAAAGAGAAAAAAAAGCATTTTCAAAATTTTCCTTTACTCATATTTCAAATAACAATAGAAAAAAAATGATTTTTTCCTTCTTTTCAATATTTTATCTTACACCTCTTGCACTTGCAAAGGGAAGTAACTTGGTGAAAATAGCTCCTGAGTTATTACATGTACCATGTAACGAGAAAATAAACCAGATGTCAAATATTTCACGTACATCAGAGTTCTTAGTCCCGAAGAAGAGGGAAATGAGCATACACATACTTTACTTTGGGGAAAAAACAAAAATTATTTTGCTGTGGCGCTTTTGCACAGGGTATTTACATATCACATTGAAGGTTAACTCCTGTAACTTCATGGCCAATAATTGAAATCTGATTTTCTAAAAGTCTCCAAATGACATCAGACTCATTTTATCTGATTGTGCAATAGTTAGTGCCATCATAAATTATGCTCATGAGTCTTTTCAAATATTGTCTCATATATTTTTTCCAACATTCGCTGATCACAGGGATGCTCTCCTTTAATCATATTAAGACAAGAAATAATTTATTGAAGTTAGATTTTTTCAGTTCCAAATAACAAAATAATGCTGAGCAAGTATTACTAATCTGTATTTTGATCTGATGGAAGTTTAAACTGTGAATTCCAGATAATAAACAGCTCAGATTTCTTACAAATTTACTATTGATACATTTTATATTTTAATAGATAAAATATCCACTCCTGTAAAAATAAAAAAGTCAACACTAATACACCTTGTTAGAAAAAACAATATTAGTTTATTGAATAAGTTATCTAAATCTATTAGGTAAATTAACATATTTTCAATAAAGAAAATCAATCAATATTGTCATGGAAAATCAGCCTGAGTGCATTTGTCAAGGAAGAGATACCAAGGAGTTTAAGGACTTGTGGTATGCATGACAACAGCAAATTCTGACAGCTGATAGCTCTGATCTCATAGTGTCACACAGTGACCCCAAAGCAACGTTAACCCTTTTCTGTTCCAGAGGAATGGAAATACAAATGATAGATAGAAGTGATTAGATTTAAGTTCTGAAAAAAAAAAAAAGGACTTTTTGATAATATCTATTGTGTTTTGGTATTTATGAAACTAGACTATGGATATATTCTTATTGTAATAATTTTACTGCATTCAAGACAGTGAAGAAGTAGGTAGCACAATGCTAGCCTAGTAAATATGTCAGGGTGCATATATTTTTTTTTAAAAATTTTTAAAAGGAAAAAATTGACGTAAGTACCAAATGTATTTCCACTTCTCAGTTAGTTAAACACATTGATCAACTTTGACAGGGTACATGAAAATCATTACAAAAAGCAAAAGTCTTGTAAAGAAACCAAGAATGGCCTAGTTTAACAGGATGCAGTACAAAAAAGTAACAGAACAAATGTAATGTAAAGTAATCAAGAAAATGGCCACGTTTGACAGAATACATTGATACAAAAGTAATCTGAAGTAGAGAACAGAACAGATTTATGATCGACACAGTATTGTGAGTGAGGCTTTATCAGCTGCTAACTTTTGAGGGGTATGTAAAAATGATGGAAATAATATGAATGATGATTAGTAGAAAACATGATCATCCTTTGATGCTCAGATACCAAGCAAATCATGTTTTGCCTAGGTAAGTACATAAACATATAATTATTTACATTACATTCTGCAAGATGATTAATATCAATATGCACAGACCTTCTGAATGAAACTGAAAATCAAAGGCAAATAAATTAAATAAACGTTCTAGCAAAAACAAGGGTGATTTAAATATAGTCACATTTAAGTAAGATGGCCATAAAAATTTTAATTTAACATAAGTAAGGGAATGGTAAGTAATCATAAAATCAAGAACCATAGTCTGCCTTATGTGAAACACAGATCATGATACCATTATGTGTACAATAAGAAACTATCATGTTGTTTGTAAAACGAGAGACATCACAATTCTGAGACAAATCATATTTTCAGAAAATGTGATGACTGGCATTAAGAAGAAAACACAATGGATGAGATTTAAATACCCAAGAAACATTAAAAAAAAAAAAAAGAAAAGAAAAAACAACAATTTCTCTTCAGAAAGATTTATGTTCTGAACAGTTTGTAAACATTTGGCTTAGTATCCACCGTAGAAGTAACATCACAGCTTCATACCGTCAGTGCCATTACTCAAACAGAACCATCCAATTCTTTCTTGACTAAAACTGAAACAAATTCCACTGTCTCAATACATGTACATATGTGCTTATGTATAACACCATGAAAAATGCACTTCCTATATTTCGGTTCTCTTACATTGATTTGCACTGAATAAATATTTCACTGCAAATTTCCAGGTTAATCTCTTATTTTTTAATCTTGCAATAATTTACTGATGGTGTGTATGCTTCTTTAAAGACAGTTTCCAGATTCTAAATTTCTGTGTAAACAAGATTGTCTGTCAATATGAGATGCTGACAAACTGTATAACAGTTGAAAAAGATTTAGGAGAATTAGGGATTGAAATCTTCCCAGAAATGAACAGCCATTTAAATGAGTGAGGTATTGGAATAAAATTGTTTAAAGAAATGAAATCTGTAATTTTCCCTCTGATAATTTTTGTTCTCCCCAATTTCTTACCTGTGCAGATTTAATGTGTGAACTATCTATCAACATCCAACAATTTCATCATTTTTATACATTCTAGCCAGTAGCTCCCCATGCACTACTAATAGATTAGCCATGTCACAATGGTATTTGTTGTTTAATTCTGATATCCATTTTTAACTCTGATGTGAAATATACTTTAACTTTTTTTTTTTTTTTTTAAAAAGGAAAAGGGCTGGAAGGGGGTGGGGTATTAATTAAAAGATCTTCATCAATTTCAAGAAAATATAAAGTGAACTACCCTAGCTGGGACATATATATATCATGTAATATATTATGTGCTGTATACAGCCTTCAGAGATAATTATATTTAGAAAAAAAAAAAGAGAGAAATATTATGTATAGAAACATCAAAGTCAGGAAATCCTTAATAAATGTTTACAAATACAAGTATGAAGTAGTAAACAGGCTTCAAAAATTGTACTGACATGACAACAACTCACATGAATGACAGTATAGAACACTGAAATCAACGTATAGAGCATGTTCAGCTTGACTATGTAAAATCAGATATATAAAAATATTTTTTTTTTTGGTCTACTTATCAAGATGTCAGTACATGTAAATTTGAATGATTTGTGGGGCTTGCCCTAATAAAATCACTTGTTTAAACGAAAATAAACTCTTTCTGCTTGTAATGATATCCATTTAAATTTTAGTGACAACTTTTTGGAAAACCCATCTCAGGAATGGACAGTGTATTATGGAAACCAAGACCGAGTAGATACATATCTGTAATAATATATACTACACAGACAATCAATGCAAGAATAAAACAGACTGTAAATCTTATCTTTTACTAAAAGTTTTTCATGGAGAATGTTTCTCCTGACACTGCTTACTAAAATTTGAAAAGTTAAAATGTCTTTTCATGACTGATGAAGGGCAGAACAGGAGCCTTGGATTAAGATGAGGGATTTGCAATGAATTACCTGAGTCCTGTAATGTGAGGCCATGACACAAACACTGCATTTTGGAAGGATGTGAATATGAGTTGACAATAACTACATTCTTCAAATCAATTCTAAAAGTGACTTCCACTGAAAGAAATGCATCTGTGGATGGGTCTTAACCAGTGAATGATTGACAAAAATATTCAAAACAATAACAAGAATACAGAAAAGAGAAAAACTGGTACGAATGTGTCAAAAGCACAAGTGTTTTTTGTTTTGTTATTTTTTTGTTTGTTTTCTTTTTTCACTTATTTCTAACCAACAGCTTATTTCTTTTTCAAATACAGCTAAGCTGTCAGTGGATTTTGATAAATGTAGAATGAGCAGTATTTACCTAGAGGAACATAGGCCCACATGTGAAAGTCTCAAAGAACAAAAAGCAATAGAAGAGTACATAGGGTTCAAGGCAGTGAAATAACAAAAACAGTCAGCTTAAGGCATATTTCAAAAAAAGAAGTAAAACTGACAATTAATCTATTCAGTAAGAGACATTGAAAAGAGATATCAAATGTTTTTCCAAAGGATGTCAAGAATTTAGAGTAAAAACTCATCTTCACCACCACAATATCATGCAATAAATCACATATAATGAACAGATTTACATTCCAGATGTAAATTAAGTTATTGAAATAAAGTGGCGTATCACAATAATGAGACATCACGTAGAAATAAGTGGTTATATATCAACAGTAGTCTTGTAAAATATCATACATATCACAGAACTGAGCTCATATATATTTTATAAAAAAAAAAAATTTAAAATGTATAACTCAAAATTTGGTATATGAAAAGAAAAAGAAAGTTGCCATGCAGCAGATGTGATATCAATGATTTTGCTCTATAGATGCAAAATATTTTGTTCTTGTTTAGGCACTGAGTTTTTATGTACGACCTGACATGATAAAAGTATATATATATTTTTTTTTTGCATAAGATTGTGCTCATAGTCAATCTGAGAATCTATGCCAATGATTATGAATATATTTGGTATGATTTATTTGATACTGTGCATAAAAACTTTTTTGACTAAATCTCTGACTAACACTCCATCAGGTTGTATTGCAGTTCATTATTGAGTTTGAAAAGAGTAATTTAACGAAGTAAAAATAATGCATTTGGCTTCATACTCATACAGCATTTATCCACTTTACTGTGAAAGCAACTGAAGTTGCTAACCAATATACCAAAGCAGAGTTAATTTCTCATGTCACTGAATGTTTCTTCCAACTGCAATCAAATTAAGTTATATAGAACCATAAATCTGTACAACTGTGGCATGTGTTAAAACAAAATAGATGCCCCTTTCAAGATTCATAATCATCAGGATTCTTATATGTGTATTAAATATAAACAAGATAAGAGCTTGGCATATTGTGACCATGTAAACAGATCATCTAAACAAAATTCTCTTAAAGTTCCCATATGACTGCCACTGAAATAAACCTGAGGCTTCTGTACTTGAGCATACAAAACTGCATAAATGAAATACATATACAAGTACATGTTCTCTGAGAGGGAAAAGTGCCAGCAGAGAAAGATCAAGGCTGCCTCCACCTCAGCATATCCCAACCTCAGCCAGACTTTCACTTGTCGTCACTGCGAGAGGAGCCTGCCTGTCCTGGATCAGTCTTGTCAGCCACGAGCGGGCCTGCCGTCGACATAAATGTACTTCATGATCTTCGTCCGGGAAGCCAAGCCAATAACAACAAGTACATGTGATATAATATAAGATTGCATTTTTTTTGGTTTAAAATTGTATTTCAACTCTGAGATGACAAAAGTTCTTCTCGAACAATTTTAGTTCAGAAAAACATGACTTATTTAATCCTGTTTTTGGATTCAGATGATTTTGAAAGTTACTCCACATTGGAAGATGACCAATTAACAGTGATCTAAGGATCTCCTTTGAATAATTTCAAACAACTTCAAGCAAAATAGATATTTTTTAAAAATGTCAACAATAATTCACATACAATAACTCAGAGTTTTCAAAACCAAAATAATTATGGCTACATGTAGGTACAGTGTGACATAGGATAAATGAGATGTATTCAGTGTGTCCTGATAAAAGACATGCGTGGCTGAGCAAATAGTTTCTTCAACAATACATGAACGAGCAAACTGTAAATATCCATGAGTGACCACGTACATCTCATGATAATCAAACACGTCACTTGTATCATAAGATATGTGATTGTCCAAAATGTACACAAAGGAAGGGTTTTGTTTTTTTCAAAACCAAATGACATTTACAATGGCTGACTAAATGATGTTGATTCTCTCAACAAACCTTTTTTGTGCATTCCTTTCTTTTCACACTGTCTGGAAACAAAGACATTTGAAAAATAAGTGCTAACCTATAAAAATGGATGCTACTAGAATGATTTATACAAAGGCACTTCTCTAGAGTAGAAGCATAAGTTTTGGCAATCTGAAGTTTAATGTATGCAATAACACAAATGCACATACTATAATTTGAAACAAATGATGGTGTAGAATGATGATTTTTGCATACCAAGATTCTAGAGTGAAAAGAGTAAGTCTTTCACCTGTGTGAGCATTTTTCTTTTCACAAACTCTACATTTAAAAAAAAAAAAAAAAAAAATTCTGGCTATGACATCAAATTATGATACCAGTCAAAAAGAAGAAAATATTTTTGGCAAACATCTAAGATGTCATTTGCATTCATTTATATTGAAACTCTAAAAGTCTGCATGTCATTTTATGAATAAAATCAACTGCTTTTTTGGAGAAACTGATCCAACCAATTCTGTTGATCAATGATAATAGAATTTAGAGTATAGGCCTGTCTGGGTGACATGTGTATGGTAAAGATTGTATGAAGAATCAACCGTAAAACAAGTATACATCATGCAGAAAATCATCTCATATCACAAAAATATATCTTTCATGTAAAGATAATGTCATGTATTTTTTGACTTGATGCCACACTCACACATACACACAAAAAAAAAGCAATACCAGCAAACTTGTGACAGCTTTTAAAAAATTATGTTGTGCTTCTGTTGCAGAGTATAATATATTATGCAATATGCCATGTCAGTAACACTGATTAGTTGCAACATTGGAAAGAGGTGCTATTCTTATAAAAAGTCAACATGGCTTTGTCATGAGCAAAAGTGAGATCTTATTAGAAATTAAATGCACTGAATCATGAGATTGCTGATAATTTATAACATTTTGGTTGTAAAACATGACATCTAAAGAAAAAAAGAAAAGTACATCAATACAGTTTATGCAATTTATTTTGGACATCAGTGGAGTAGAGTTTTGTAACATTGAAAAGATCTAAAAAATGTAAATAAATTTAGTTGAATTCTCATTTTCCAGTTGATTCTTTCTAAAGGCAGTGATCACTTTCCATACTATAAATATATATATATATATTTTGGGGGGGGGAGGGGGGGGGTTGAAAAAAGATATGCCGAAATTGGCTGTAAGATAGCGCCTCTTTTTTGTATTTTTAATAAGTGCTTACAATTAAACACCATTAAAAAAAAAGGAAGAGGGGAAAATATAAAACAACTTTTTAGACAAAAGATGGCTGTTTGAGTTCATACAGTTATGTGTAGATTTTACAGTAACTTCAGCACAAAAATGTGGAATGACTGCAATGACAAGATTAATTGATATATTGTATTATATAGCTATATGTTCTCATTGACAAACACCACCCTGACTTTGAAGATTTGATGGTTATGATGTTGTCTAAAGCCAGCCTTGGGTGATATTTCATGTCAGTGAAGAACTCTTGACATTGTGACTCTCAATCTCTTGGTAGACAATTTCAGTCTGCTATCCCATCATGCTTCAGAGCTGTTTTTTTCTTTTCCATAGATTATGCATTGGTCTCCTGATTCATCCGTCCGTCTGCAATTGTACACATTATGTAAGACAAAATACTGTCGGTCTAGACTGAAACAGCTATTTTGACAAAATGAAGCAATAATACATGATAAGATCATGATCTCATCATTGAGCAAAACTGAGATTTATTTAACAGTGATAATAACATCCTACCATTTTCTTACTTAACTGAACTGTCCATGATATAAAGTTACCAAGAAAAGTGTGTACTTACCACACACTTTCTTTGGAAGCCAGAGACCAAACTGAATCTCACTTGATTTAATAACAATGAATGCACTATTAAATATTAAATATTTCCATCAAAGCCTGAAGATGAACAAATAACTGTTCAAGTAGTTCATAACAAAATACACCTCCATCCTGTTTTTAGGGAAGGATGGCATTATCTGCTCAAATAATGAGAATATAAAACAGCATCCCATGTCCAATTTCATAAGTCCATGTCCAAGTTAATAATATCCCAATGTCCAATTTAAGCATGTAAGAGACTTTGCCTGTCATAAGAGTTTAGAAAATGGTGAAAAGCTTTCACCATATTTCATAACATATAAGTTTTACAAACATGAAAAGAAAAAGGAGATAACCATTTAAACTGTTTATTATATTCAAAATAATGTATATTTTTTTGTTGTTGCTGTTCAAGATATCAGCTGCTATTCAAGGCAACAGTTGTTAAGTATATTTAAAAACTAAATACAGACTTAAATAATTATTGTACATTAAAACCTTGTTACTGTTAATACACAATTTAGTACATGTGTATCAAAAAACATTACAGACATAAAACTGTGTATGTCACTTCAAAATAATGTGATTTTCAAATTTATTTTCCTACTTTACTATAAGGATTAACATTATGATCTTTTCAGATGTGACTTTATCTACAATATTCATAAAAATTCTATCAATCTAAAATGGCACAAATAATGTTTGTTGAATAATAATATATTGTCTACATGCCTTAAGAAATGTTCCTTCTGTTGTTGTCTCCTTCAGATTTACACATATTGTATTTGTGTATAAAATCATCCGTAGAGAAATGTATTTTTGCAGTGGACAGTTATCTTGAAAACAGGCCTGAATATCAAGAAACAGGGTCTCAATATTTTCAGTTCAATTCCTTAGACTACTGCCCGGCAATTATAACGGCCATATGCAACAAGACTAAACTAATAAATTCATATTATCTCCAAATTAATTAAAAGTACAACATGTATAAAATCACATTGAGCACCCCTTCTGTATGGGAAAAGGAATTAATAGGGGCAGTCAAAAAGAATTCGCCTTGTTAATGTAGCAGCTATGACCTTGATGAGTGACAAGCTCAGTTCTTTTTCAGCATAAGATAGTTTAACTCAGAAATGAACAAAAATGTTGCAAAACAGAAGTCAGAACCACAAGATGTTACTGCTTCACATTGTAAAATGATAAAGTTTAATATCCTCAATTTCAGGAAGATCGAAGTAAACAGAAATGGACAAAATCAGACACATCTAGAACAAAAATGATGATAGAGGCATAAATTCATCTACTCCAAGAGTATACTAGATATAACAAACCAGATAATATTTTTCTGAGACTTTCACCAAATGAGACCTGAAAATTTCATGAGGCATACACTGAATTTGGAGATGTACTGATTTATAATTTTCACATTAGTCAGCCTGCTGATACAGAAAAAATATTAATATATTTTAAATCATCATTTTAAATATATATACATATACTTTGTTTTTTTATTGTTTCATTAGAGAAAATGGTATGCCCATGAAGTAGCAATAGCAATTACTGGTTTCACTCTTTTACCTTAAGTGCCAATACAGAGTAACCATCAAATTGTCAGGTGTCAAAAGTGTTGGGGAAAATGCTGATTAAAGTACATTTGTGATTTTTCAAATATTTTGCTTTTTCAGTCAGCTTTTTTTAAAATAATAATTTCAAAATTTTCACTTGTTTTATTATTACTATTTTTGTATACAGACTGAAATTATCTATTAATGCTCTAAAACTCATCTTATGCCTATTTTAAAAGAAAACATACACTGAAACTTTTAAATTTTCAATCTTTCTATATTAGTTCCTTCAATGCCTGCCCTCACCCCTTCCTTTTTCTACCATCTCTCACTTTTGTTCACCTCTTTTTCTACACACCAACACTGTCAACTTTTTTTTTTTTTTAAAGAAGGAAATGGTGTCTGAACCACAATGGATGAACATAGAAAAAATGGTTTTCATGGTAGTTAGACTAACCTAGGTTATATTCATACAAAATATCTTGCTCTGGTGGTGGTGGATCTCCAAGATCTGAGCCTGACCAACTGTTCCCATTCGCATCAATTTCATCCTGCACCGCTCTGTGATTCTCTCTGTACATAAGTAGTGACAAAACAGCCAACACACAGTCAACTTTTTATTTCTAGCAGCTACATTGATAACTATTATGAAACCAACTCTGTGCTTGCCCAAAGCCAGTGTAAGCAGTATCAAACACAAGAGGAAAGCAAGGCAGGATCCATCACCTGTTCACACTGCACAATCAATCACTCTCCTCTCTCTCCCTCTCCCCTCCCCCCCCCTCCCCTCCACACACACACACTACAATCCTTCTCTCTTTCTCTTACTATGTGCATGTATTTTTTACCATTGCTGGTAGCAATACTGTGACACTAATTTTAGTTTGCCTTTATTTTCCTTATCTAGGTCAAATTCTTGAAATTTGTTACTGTCAGAATTGGTAAATACTTCCTGAATTTATTCTGAGTAAAACCATAGTGAATTTCATAATGCAGGAGTCACTTGTTACATTCATAAGATGATGTATTACTACTATAGAGTTCTTGGGACCAATTCATGTAATAAAGTTAATTAATTTTTCATTTAAATCTGTCTGGCAAAGAGCTTATCTGAAAACTAGAGAAGAGAATCCAATCTAGGTTAAAAAAAAAGGGGATTAAAACTGAAAAAACTGGGGGAAGTGAAATGATAATGCAGTAGTTAAGTTACTCTCGGCGCAACTTATAATGGAATTCTATATGTTTATAAAGTGGAGAGTAATAATCTATGCCACTCATCATGAAATAAATTTGATATTGAATGCATATTTTTGCAAAGCCACACCAGTAAGGAGGAAGCAATTCACCAAACTGGAATGGAACATCTTAACCTGAATTATCACGCCCCAACTGGTGTCAATATTTCGATATCCAATGGGATATACATGTACTGAAAATCTAATTCATTTAGGAAATAGTATTTTCAACTTAAACTACCCATTTTGTAGCAAACTACAGTTGAAATCCTACTGACTACTAAAAGTCTGCATTAAGTCTTGGAGTACTTCTTTGAACTGCCACTCTCTGACATGGCTATTGGCTCTAACTTAAGAACTAAAATACATTCGTGATAAACCTACATTTATATACATTGTTGATTCATTTGTGTGATCAAGTGCAAAAGAAGTGAAGTAAAGGAAAGATGACTGCTTTTTGCCAAGCATATGCAGGGAGTTTGTAGGCTCTGTATTTTTTTTTTTTTTTTTTGCTCAGCTATCTTACAGTTCACACTAACTATGACTGATGAAAAAACAACAAGCATTCTTTGTGCCAAACATACTTTCTGTGCATATGTAAAACAAGGATTAATTAAAAAATAAAATAAAATGATTAGTAATGGAATAGTGAGGAAGAAAAGGTTTCAGTTGTTTCACAGCCCTGCTTCATCTGTTATACACAAAGGTAAACAATTGGCATGATATAGGGGCCAACTGCGAATATTGAAGGAGGCAAATATAGGATAAACTGTGAAAAGGTGAACAATGGGATTAATAATGATAAGAACCACACTGACTCTGAGTCGTCCCTTGAAAACCTAATAGTTTCAACTGCCAATGCCGTGGCTTTAAGAAAACTGCAAATTGATCCTTGAAAGCCAAACTGTCTTACGAAACGTGAACTGAGACAATGTCAGCATTCACATCAAGTAAATGTTCATAGAAAACTGTTCCATCTCCATACAATTACAATTTTTTTCAAAGCAGTTGGCGAGTGGCACCTTAAGACAATTACTTTTCAAGGGCTGAGGTCTGAACCAATATGAAAATAAAAATGAAAGTAACCAATCCATTTGAAATCAAAGCAACAAAAAAAAACAAAGTCTATTTACATTCCATATGAAAAATACTATCCCCTTTGGTGACCTCCTCTGGCTCAATTGAGAACCGTTGATGACTGGAGGGGGGAGAGAAGGTGGGTCGTCTGAAAAAATGGATATTCACAAATGACAGGCTTTCACTGAGTAGTGTGGTGCAGGGATGCAATGACAATTTTCACCAGCAATTTGTAGTGTGATTCGAGGAAGATTTCCCTGTCTTTGGCTCCCTTTACAATGCTACACCCTGATCATATTCCTGGTTATACTTGTGACAAACCATTTCCCAACTTTTCTTGTGTCCTTTATGTGAAATAAATGAACAAAAGAAATATTCTGCCAAATTAAGATTCAGTTCAGAGGTTCACTTGTCAAAGTAATGAAAACATGAACCTCCATTTAGTAAGGAGGGGAGGATTTCAAACTGAACTTGGGATGGTTATGTGGAAGTGGTATAAGGTAGATCTGATTCTAGAATCTGCAACATGTTTCAAATTTGCACCTGACAGAATGTGTAAATGTTTTTTTCCTTGTCTAAAATTGTCATACTTGTGATGAAACTTTCCAGCTTTGACAGTTGAGAAACCAAAACTAAATGAATATTTGCCATTGCCTCCACAGAGTTTTTGACCATGTATAAAAAGCAATAAAAGACTGCTTGTTTTTCATAGCTTTTCAAAACTCTTTTTTAGAAAATTATCCAACATTAAGACTATACTGAACTAAATGTATGACAGTTTTATTTTGATCAAATAGGGACAACTATGATGAAAGCAAAAACTTTTAACATTGTTACTGATCTGAATTTATTTTTATGACTGCTCACAAATAGAAAAAACCACAAGCTAAGTTTAAATCATTCAATCTATTCCATTCTAGATCTTGGATTTTAAAAAAATGAAAAGAAAAAAGGAAAAAGACAAAAAAATCAACAAAAAAAAAATGATGATAATAAGAACAGCACTCGGAGTTATTGTCAAAGTAATGTGCAACTGTGGACAAGAAGATAATAATAATGAAAAAGCATTAGATTGCTATAAAGCTTTAGATTTAACCTTCTTTTTCCCCATCCTAAAGCTCCCTCAAAATTAACAAGCGGTTCTAATTGTATGGCTAAACAGGCTATAAGTTGTGGGAGGGATTATATTATATTCTCACTGATACTGACTAAGTGCATGACCGCCGTGTCAAATCAGTCATACAATAGTGACAAACTGAAACCATCTAACTCACCCTTTCCCACGACTGCGATGAGGTGGTGACACATTTTCCTTCACTTTTAACTCATCCTGGCCTTCTTCCATAAAGACATCCTTGCGTA
Organism: Peronia peronii; assembly: GCA_039654565.1. Taxonomy (NCBI): domain Eukaryota; kingdom Metazoa; phylum Mollusca; class Gastropoda; order Systellommatophora; family Onchidiidae; genus Peronia; species Peronia peronii. The sequence continues at coordinate 17,222 of JBCEWB010585076.1, read as the reverse complement.
ACCTAAGAATTACCATGGATCCTTGGCAGGATAAACCACATCAAGTAATTCTGCTACTCGCACTCAGCTTTTTATAGTGTAAGGAGTGCTGTCACTAACTTTTTGTAAATCACCCTAGATATTTCAAGAGATCTTCACCTCTACTCATGCACCACACTAACTATTCCTTCTTTTATGAATTTGCTCTGATTCATTCAAAATTTCTGATAAAAATTTCTCTTATTCCCTACACAAATATCACCTGATAACTTCTACACCACATCTAATGCATCCTTCTGTCCATTACTATTACACCTTTTAGGTAAATTAATCAAGACTGGACTAGATATATTTACTTCCGATTTACATTATGAAGATTTTAGGTTCAGTCTAGATGAAAAGAGTTTACTGAAGACTGTAATATTTTCTTCAAAATTGTTAATTACAAAAGATTAGTCTCATGAAGTTCCTAAATGTGGAGGGTTTCTGTAGCAGATGACAATGATATTAATACAACACCAGCTCAAATATATATATCATTTCCTTAACTCAGTTTATAATGAAATGTTTGAATAAACTGCTTTGATTTATTACTGGATTAACATTGTTTCGGGTAGTGTCTACCTTGACTAATATTTATAAATCTGTCTTGCAATTTTTTGATCTTTGATTTTTTTTTTTCATCTGATATACGTTTTTAATATATTTCCTTATGGATCAATAAAGTTTTCGTTTGTTTTCGTTCGTTCATTCAAATCTGGTGGAAAGATTTGTCTATCATACTTGAAGAACAGCAAATGAGGTACTAACCTGATACTCATATTACATCACATTAAGACATGTAGTTTCATTTTGTGAATATGACTTTAAGGGTTAATCTTCTTCCTGGGTGTTAAGAAATTGAGAATCTAGGTCACAGAAGCACTTCATTACATGACCACTGACACAGAAAGTTGTTGAAAACGTGGAATTGTTTTTAATGATTAAACAGAGAAAAGAAATATGCATCACAACACCGTAACTGTCATTCAAATGAACCAGAAGGTCAGTACTGAAAGCAGCAATGTGAGATCATCAAACGTTCAGTTATCTAACATTTAGATTTGGTGTTAACATGGATAGCAAACACTGTATATTTTTTGTGTACCTACACTGCTGATGTGGTCTTCACCTTTTCTGTCCAGCAATGATGTGTGTAACAATAGCAATTAAAAATATTAAACTTTGTCTTAGCCAGTTTTGTAAAAACATTTTTGATTTAACAGTATAGGCAATGAAAAACTATTCTGAGAGCTAATGTACAGATAGATTCAACTAGAGAGAAATATTGTAATATTACAAACAGAAATACAAAATTTCTTTGATTCTTGATCAAATTCTTTTTGTTTGTAAAATTATACATAGCATTTTCACTCTGTATAACATAACTAGCACTTTCATTTTGCACAATTTTATCCAGCATACATCTATTCAAGTAAAACCCTTGCCTTGTATGTGTTTTATTTATTTAAGATGATTGGAAACTCAACTCAATGGCTTCCTATTCTTGACACATTATGCATTTACCTACATTCCTTGACCTGACTGTTAAGTTGGCATTTCTAGTCTTAATATTATTAACAGTGAGTTGTACTGCAGCCAAAGAAGTACTGGTCTTTAATACTTAATTCTAACCCAATGAAGCAATTAATATATAACAAAATCATGATCTCATCAGCCTAGCTGAGATTCATTTAACACTCTTACTGAAATCAACATTTGATTCAGACCAACACTCGAACAAGGATTGATCATAAAATTTAGCTTTGTAAAACTTTTATCAAAGATATTGCCTGATATTTCTCATATTTTTGTCACAATTTTTTAAAGCGTGAATGTTACATGTTAGTCTTCATGCGAAACTATTTCATTGGCTCTGTACTTACATTTCCAAGGGAAAGAGGTTGGCGAAGTCCTGATCTTTGTGTGCAACTTCATCACCCAATTTCCTTTGTATCAAATATTTCTCCTGAAAAAAAAAAGAAAAAATATGATTGACAGATAATGACAAGTCACTGAGATTGATCAAAACAATGAACACTCCAGCTGACAGCAATTTGTGTGATTGAAATATGTCTAATTTTCTAAATTTGAAAATATTTGTCTGGATCACTGCCACTGTTATGACTCTTCTCCTCTATGTGGGTGATTTAAGCTGTCTGTTTTCTGCATTGGTGCTATAAGAGTGATTACTTAGACTGATTGTCTTCTCCCATGATTGAAATTATGAAGATTTAATGAATCTGCCTATTGCAGTATTTGCAGGTGAAAGGTTGTGTCTGGATCAGTGTCAAAATTTAATAGATGTTAGAACAGACTTCAGAATACAGCAAATTCACATAAATGAAATTAATATATAAATAAAGTATAAATTAACATGACAAAATTTGTATATGTCCTACTGGATTGAAAAAGATAACATGCAAGGCTGAGATCTACATGAAAGGCCACTTACCCTGCGAATGGCCAAGCGTACATCTTGTGGCACATCAGGTATCAGGTAGGCCAATCCAAACTTCAGGCCAAAGACTATATGCTAACAGAAAGAATTATAGAGAAACTTGTTGTTCTAGTCACATGTTTTGTTCCTAAGCGATGCATGACTAATATTTAACATTCTGCAAATATTCAACTGTCTTTATGCCTTTGGGGGGTTGGAGGGGGAGGGGGGAGGAAAGGGAGGGGGGGGGGGCGAAGAAGTGTCCTAGGTGTTAGGTGTCTCCATCATTTTTTGACATGTTCAAATTGGAGGGACATTGGAAAGAAATTGATTGGTGTGAAAAGCTGCCATGGCAATCTCACTATCTTGGATTTCATCTACTCTGAAATCATTAGCTTTGAAAGCTATCTTCTCTGCCAAATATTAAAGGAACTTAATGAAACTCACTCAACTTATTGTTTATCATATTATCTAAAAATACATTATTTGTAACTCTTCAGGTGCAATGTTGTGAATTTCACATTTCACCCATTTTTCATAACAAAAAACTTTTTTTTTTCTCCACAACTTACAAACCTAATGGGATAGTTTTTTTTTCTTCTTGTAAAAATGATCTATTCCTAATATGGCTAGAATAGCAAAATTGTGATAAAAAACTGAATTTGATAAAATGGGTTTAAAGTTTTTCAGCGGGACAAACTGGCATGACAGCTTTTTCATCTGAGTTTTAGTCTCAAAACTTTTTTCATTTACTAGTTGTCTCTATGACTTCTGTATATTTTTTTTTCCATTTTCTGGGTTTCTGTTCATATCTTTTCTCAAGTCTTGCTCCCTAACTCATCAACAGGGCTCCTATAGAGTCACTTCTGGATTTTTGAGGGCCTATATGTGGCCTGCATATCCTTCTCTGTCAAAACCAAGAGTGTCTTTACCTTCACTATGGCAGATTGCCATAACTGTGCTCTGAAGCAGCAGAAACAAAAGCAAATTTTATTCTTTCTAGGTGGAAATTCATTTTAGAGCACCCAGTCAAAGTTTACACTTATACTCTGAATAAACGTGAGAATATTTTCATCACAGAGTGTCAGTCAATGTCCACTCCAGACATTGAGGCATAAGATATTGCTAGAGGAGGTCACAATCAAGTTTATGCATCATTTGCCTGTATTCAGTGGAAAGTTGACAATTTACCACTGCACACAACAACCCAAGGGAATCAAGACCTGGCTGCCAGTAAGCCATTTATTCATTGATTGACCATGAGTTAAGTAAGTTAGAATGGACATATCCACTTTTCAACACTATTCTTAGATTCAGGAAAGCCAGAACTTTTAGAAGAAAACAGAAACCCAAAATCCAGTTTTGTTCAGCTTAAAACACATTTCAGAATGCTCTCTCCTCCCCTCCCCCTTAAGCCTCTCCATTCCCACTAATTATCATTTTCATGGTGATTATTTCCAGTCTACACATCTATTTTGGATAATTTTAAAGAATCACGCAAAATCAGTTGAACAAGCTTAGAATATTTCTTCAATCACTGGAAAGCTTTTTCTTTGAAGTAAAAAAATTAAAGAAATAAGATTTTGTACTAACATCTACATCTTACAAACAACAGCTTAAATTTTCACATCTGAAATAAAAATGTTCATCATGCAGGGCTATGCTAAAACCATATTAATTAATGAGCCTTTTTGACCGTCAGCCAAACTACTTCCCTTTGCCAAGTAAGACGGATATAGTACAAGCATTGTAAAGAAGGAAAACATCACTTTTTATCTTGCTTTTGAAACCACAGTAATGGAAAATTTTGAAAAATTCACCATGTGAAGAAAATATTATTTTCTTACCATGATAATTTTTTCAAAGTTTTTGGTTCAAATGTTTCAAGCAGTAAGAGAAAAAGTGATTTTTTGTTCCTTGTAACAATGCTTGTCCTATACACCTTGTATTTGATGAAGGAAATAACTTAGTTGATTGAAAAAAATAGCTTATTTAATACATAATGGTTACAGATAGAATAAGACTTATTGTTCAAGAGCAGAGAGTCCTGTTCCCACTCCCATCCAAGCCACAAATGATTATGATCACAATGGCTATTAAAAGAAAAAGAATAAATAGCTCACCTCAAATCCAATGACGACCCAAAGTTTGCCCTTTGTGTCAAATTGACTGCCCCAGTTGGAAGTGAAGGCAATGATAAATGCATTTGTTAGAACTCCAGCAAAGTTGACCAGTGTCAGGATGTCGTACCATTTACCTATGGAGAAACAAGGTAATTACTAACCATTTACTAGCACAGATATGAATACAAGTACTTCATTTTCCATGAGGAAATATAGCATGACCATTCTCCAATATGCAGAAAGTACAAATAAAGAATACAAAATGCGCATTTTTCTACCTCGTAGATAAGACACCCACTAAATGAAAATCTAATAATTCATTGAAGCAATACAAAAGCATTGAGGAAATATACAATTAATGTGCAGTAGAAACTGCTAAAAATGTTATATTTTGTATTCTGCTTTCCATTTTTCAAACTGCTCATGCATATCACAAATTCAACCATAATGTTTTAGCTTAGGTGATCTAGAAGTGAATCAGTTTTAAGAAGAACCTGGTAATGTGTTAAACACATTGATACTCCAATTATTTCTGATTATTTTCTTTCCAATAATTTATTTTCTCATTAATGACAATATCAGCTATAACATTTTGCATTAGTTTCTTGGATTTTCAGTTGTTGATTTCTCTGGAATATCCAATTAGATTTATTCCCTTTGTGCATAAGTTCCTTATATACCTGTGTATCCTGATTTATCTTTGCTCAGTATAAAATTTTGCATATCATAGAAGAGCTGGAATAGGTATTTCAAACTGGCTCAAACAAACCTGATCTCATCCAGTTTTTGCACTGAGTGCAATGGACGACAGGCATAAAAATCTAAAAGATGATGTGTAAGATAATGAAATAGAGAGGGTTATTTAAATATTGTACTCTTCAGATTTCATCACTAAACTAAAGAAACTAGTTTCACTGGAGTTGAATATTTAGATTTAAATACAAGTTTTACTTACCAATGTCTTGGGAAATTTGGGCGATTGGTCGACGATACCACCACAGCATGCGCTTGGCATCCACCCGGATATCAATATAGCAGATAATAAGAGCTAGCATGGGTGCCAGAGGAAACGACGATGCAAACAACTAATAAAATAAAACAAATATTAATAGATTAGGTTAAAAAAACATATTTTGTGTAAGTTAATGTTTTTATTCTGCACAAATTCCTTATGAATCACTATTCTTTTTCTGATATTATGTATATATTATGACTGAACAAAATTTTAAATGAACTTTAAAATCTAATATAATCATTAAAGGCATGCTCTTGACATCTTCAATTAATGTCAACCTCCCAAAACATCACCCTCATATTTTAAAACTTAACAACACCAACACTGAGTATGGAGATAAATATTTATTACAGCTAAATAAACATGATAATTCTATCTGCATTAGAGGACTGCTTATCAGTTAACTTATCCCCTCTATATAGAATGGTAATTCTGAGTATAAATTGGTATTTTTAAATGAAAGCACTGTTCAATATACATAAAATGTTTCCACCACCATGAAGTGCTGCATTTCAGCAAAAATAGCTAGAAATCAAGATAAGTAGATTAAAGTATCATTCTGATATTAAAAAATTATTTGTGACTTTAGTTCTATTTTTGATCATTTTTCAGATGTGTCCAAGTACAAATGTCACATGACCTGGAAAAATGAATCAGATGTCAAATTCTTTATGCAAACAGTAATCGGGACAATGGGAAGGGAAATAGTTTATTATATTTTGGGAGAAGAATCATATAGCTATAACTCATTTGTACATAGAAATTCACATTCAAAGTTAACTCCCTTTGGGTTTGATACCCCACTCATTCTATCCAGTTGCATAATATGCTTCTCACCATTAAGAAGCCATACAATATCACTTTTTCTGTATATTCTCCCATTGTGAAATCCCCCAGACTTGGCTTTTCCCTCTCTCTCTCCAGGAATCCAACATGTGCCTTGTGCTGGCCCTTTTCTAGGTTGGCAGTATTTGCTTCAGTCACTTTGTTCTTCACACATGGCAGACAGCGACAGTGACAACATTCTGGCCGCTTGCGCCATAATTTCCTTAAAATTCTAAAGTAGCAAAAAAATAGAATAATCTATATTATAAAATTGCAAGAAAACCCAGAGTAGACTTATGGACTCGAAAACTGCCAATGGATCCATCTGAAATTTGGCACATAACATTGTTGCATATGGATCTGTGTTTCTATGTACATAAACCTGAAAAAAACTGATTATCTTTGATCTTACTCTAAAAATGCGATAACAATTGAATAATAAATTTGTGAGGGTGCTTGATACGAATTGTACGTTCGACAGTATGATGCGTTCAAAACACGTTTTCTTTGAGTAACATTCAGTTTAACCAATCAAATATCAGCATATGCGAGGTGCATATGCTTGCCATAACTTTAAGTCGCAGGGCTATATTTTTTTAAAAATACCCCACGGAGGCCATGGGTTTTCTTCTAGTAACAATAATAAAAACAAAAACATTAGTCTCTGAGAAATTGAAGAAGTAACTAGAAATTGTCTAATCTGAAATTTTACGAAAAACCTGACAAATACGTAGCATCAAACAAGGCAAATTGGGATGAATCAAAGATCTGGGCAAAAAATCCATATCTATACATTCAAATTGATTTTCTTTCATGATAATGTTGAGAATCATTGATGTGAGGAGTATAAAGGAAGAATACAAGCAAAGAAACTGTATAAAATGTTTCTTAAGACCTAGATATATAAATACATCTGGCTTACTATGATTGTTAAAAGCTTGAGAGTAAACAAGGATTAAATACAAGTGCCTTGGATTGATGAATTCTACAAGACATGCATTGAAAGAAAATGTAGGAGACAAATGGATGCACCTGAATTTCCCTTTGAACTTTGTCAATATAACAATAATCCTCCATCCATTAAAAAATTTATAACAGAGAAAGATAGAGGCAGGGTATGGTTTCGAGATAACCACCAGGAAGGAGGTTGAAAGACGAAACAAACCAAGTTCAAGGGTATGGTTAAACAAAATGAATATGACAGGCCAGAATCATTATTTTCATGCAGGAAAAAAAAAAATCTGAAGAGCATGATCATAAGGCTATGGAAAGGTGTACTTTGAAAAAAGAGCCAAAAAATCAGTCATTGAAATACTCTGGCATTTTATGAGCAATGCTCCTGTTATATCTATGGTGAAAATGATCATTAAACCAAACTGCACAAACAGGTTTTTATGCAAGTGTTTACGATATATTCATGACAAGCTGGAAAGACAGCAGAGGATGATTATGTGTATTCAATTTCAACTTCAATGCTATCTATATTATTTGCAACTTAAAACATTCATATTAAAAAATGATAGTGCTGAGTATATGGCTTACGGTAAGATAATATCCTTGAAAAACTTGGGAAATGGCTTTGCTACCATCAGAACCATAACTTGGAAAGAAAGCTGAGTCATGCAAGAGCCTTCACATGAATCCACATAGCGATCATTAAATATGCTGCCTCTCTGTGGAGTCAAATATCAAGAGCATGTTGGTGCCACAAGCCATATTTGCACTGAACTGAGTATCAAAAATGCATTTCTAACATTTAATGAACATGCTACAGGTTTACAAGCTGGCTCATGACAACCAATTCCAATGTGCAAAAAAAAATGTAGTGCCTCTAGGGAACTAGAGACTCGAAATCAGCAAAAATAATAAAAAGTAAATCTGACTATTAAAGCACAAAATCTCTCCTGTTGATTTAAACTGATGAGTCAACATTTCTCCACAATGCATGCAACATTACATGCAGCAACGTGACACTATATCATGCATGTAATTAAATCCTTTATTCAATCTAATATGACATTCTAGGTAAGGAAAAAGAAGTCAATTCTGAGATCACAATTCATGGATCAAGATAGTGAAGATTATGAGACGATAACATTTTTCTAGATAAATGACACAAACATGACATATAATTTGTTGGCTAATCAAATTTCACTATTTTTAAAACTTAAAATGAATACATTAACATTCACATTTGCATCCAGTAATAATAGGCTTGCGCTATGTGGCTAAAGCAGCGTATATGATTGCACTATGATTGGAATGACTGGATAAGTAATATTCATGTAGTTCTATGTTATATGATAAGACAGCCAAAAGTCTATACTGTGTATGCAAAAGATATTAATGTTTTCGGATTTGAAACATTTCCTAACCAAAGGGAACACAACACAGAGACTTATTATGATCAATGGCAGATCATTGTAAAATACATCAGCAGCAACAACAAATACCAATTTATATCATAATAAGTACTGATGCATACAATCTATGATGCAAATAATTGAAACCCCTTTAGTTCCTGGATCTTAATGATTAATATTGCAAAAATTCCCCCTCTCAATAATTATCCGTCCAGCAATACACTTCAAGTGCTGCTTGCACACATTTTCTCCTGAAACTTTACGAGTACTTTTGTGAGCTTATTCTCCAGACTTTGTGGAAAAATCCTGGTCTTGAAATAATTTTTGATGGGTAAAAACCAAAGTATTGTGACCACATTAAAATCATTAAAATTTAAGAAATACATCAAAATTTTCAAATGTATTTCAATTTCTCATGTAAATGAATATGAAGAGATGATAATCTGCATGCAAATTGAGAATGTATATACTGCAGAATATAGGAAGCTCCAGGAACTTACCCCTCTGAAGAAAGCAATGTAGAAACAGGAAGCATACGAGTTGACAAACTGAAAGGCAAACAGCTTGATGATGAGAGAATCATCGTATCTGGTCTGCGTCCTGTGATTCTCTGGACAAAAGAACGACAGAAATAAAACCATATGATCTGCCTAATTTATACATCAGGCTATGCCTTTGAAGCAATGTATACAAAGACTTACATTTTGTAAAAGAGCAAAAATATAGTTTCAGATATGATGGATGCATTCCAAAATTAGCTGCTGAGTTTTCAAAAACTTAACAGGATTATTAAGAATGTATAAAAATGTAGGATGAAAGAAATGATTTGGTGTATGAAGTATGCACATAAGTGGGCATGCATATATATGTTTATGATGCTTATGATCATGTGCAGATACCTATAGATTTATTGGATATAGATAAATTTTATATATATATTATACATGTGAGCAACTTTCATTAACTTCATCAAAAGTTTCATATACTCACACTGAGAAAGATGAATATCTGAATGTAACAAATTATGATTATACATGTTGGGTACATGCGAGTGTGTGTTGTGAGTGATGCTTAGCGGATCATAATTGTATATACTGGGCCCATGCAAGTGTATGTTGTGAGCGTACATATGCTGGCCCGTGGAAATACTGGGTCTCGAAGCATTTTGTATGGGATGGTTTTTAGTCAAACCTTGTGTATGTGAAGTATGTCACCTGTGTGCACTACGTCACGGTTTTATGTGTGGCAATAATGCTAGTGAGGACTGGTAGGTTCGAGAGAGTTCGAGATGCACATTACGTCATAGTTTTATGTGTAGCGATAGTGGTAGTGAGGGCTGGTAGGTTCGAGAAAGTTCAAGATGAGCTGGTGTCTACATGTGTCTCGTCCATATTCACTGCCTGATTACCACTTACAACATCACAACTAGCACCCTTTCACATTCAAATTCGTGACACTGAATATATCAAGATTTTGGGGTTATGATTGTTAGCATATTATGTAGCCATTCACAGTCATTCTATAAAAGTTCCAAGCCTTAAAACAATATTTCTAAGTATAGAAGATGTTGTTTTCTTTGTTACTTTCATACTAAGTGAGAAAATATACCCTCATCTTTAATGGCCCATTTCTAAAAAGTATTTAGGCATTGATTTCTTTTTAAGCTCAATCTCACATTTTAGAAATAAAGACAAATATTTTCCACATTTTTTGCACAAACTTTTATTTTAGGATTTTCTATATGAATGAATCAGATATCTGATCATATCAGACATTACATGTGTAGAATTATTGGTGCTAACGAAAAGGGAAATAAACTTTTTTCCAAATAAGTCGACTCTTTTGTGCCAAGAGATTCATGTTCAAAGTTGCCCCTTGTGACCTTGTGGTCAGTAGAATCAAATTTCTCAAACAAATCCCCTTTAACATCTGTCCCATTTCACCTCCGTGCAGGACATATTTGTTCTTCTTGAGTATAAAAAAGGAATGATCACAGAGAGTTCCTTGATATTTAGCAAAAATAAAATTATTGTAAAAGAAAACTGTTTCTACTTACCCCAGTCAGTCAGCATTATAGCCAGTTTATCATACAACTGAAAAATAAATGAAGAGCAAACAAAGATGAGACTATACTTTTCATGCTGATGTCATGCAATATTAACAACTCCAAGGTCAAGGTAAAAAATTATAAAAACAAAATATTTTTCTGCAGGTAAACAAACAGCTATTGCTGTAAATGGTAAGGTCAGGTAACACAGACTTGTATTCATTTTTCACAACTTACGCAAATGAGAGTTTTAATATTGCAATATCTCAAAATCACCTATAATTCGCATTATATATTCAACTATATACTCTTTTATGCCATGTACAATATAATGTGTCACCAGTTACATTCTAATATGCCAATATACCTTTCAGCCACCTGGGGAAGACTATCTCCATGAAGATGCATGATCTAATAACATAGCCGAATGGCACACTTTTTCATGTCTAGAATCATGGCATCAATTTAAAAGAAATGACTACAAAAAAGTTCCTTGGCCCAACTTTTTTGTAACAAGATATTCATATCCAAAATCATGGTCAGCACAATCCAATTTTCTGAATGAAGCCTCCTTTGACACCCAAATAAATTTAATGAGCCATTTTGACAATCAGCAAATTACTTTCCTTTACCAAGAACGAGAGATATAACACAAGCACTGTAAAGAAAAAAAAAATCCCTTTTTCTCTTGTTATTTGAAACATGAGTAACATTACTATGTGATGAAATGTTTTTTTCTCATCATGACAATTTTTCATATTTTTTTGCCTCACTTCTTTAAAATAGGCCGAACAGAAGCTAAAATGAGTTTTTCCCTCTTTGTAATGCTTTTATTATACAGCTTATACTTGGCAAAAAAAAAAAAAAGTAATTTAACTGGCTGAAAAAATGGCTCATTTCACCCACTTATGTTTCATGTGTCTTATAATGGTGCATCATATGTCTTTGGTCACATCCTGTTCATCCAGTACTATATTACTGGCTCCTGACTCAAGATTTACCTTTCCTAGAATTAAAATTGACACAGCGTTGAGAATTGATGAGATGACAGTGGTCAGGATGAAGCATTCTTGGTCTGTCATTTTTGGACAATAGTCAATATTCATGATCACACGGTAGACAATCACAGCCACGACACTGATGATGACCACAGCAACCTGGTAAACAAAATAGCAAAACTGCCTTACCACTTCCGTGTAACACACATGACATGTATTAGTATAAGCTTCAAAACACCAAAGGTGAGGGAAACATAGACAAATTTCATCATAAAATAATTACAGACTTTTGATAATAAGGAATATGAAGTTTTCACATGTGATTTTCCTTATTTCTTGAAATCCAAATACAATTTCAAGAAATGTTTCCAAGGTATCAGTTGTTTTTTTAAAGCTATAGCAAGCTAAAGAGGACCAAAAGAAAATATGAAAATATAAAAGACTACAATGGGAATTCCAGGATGGGGTGACTGCAACCCTCTGGGAGAGCAGATGTCATTTTGAGGAGGGTTAAAAAAAAAAAAAAAAAAGAACACACACACACACACACACACAAAAAAACGTAAAAAATAACAATGCTTGTTTCATTTCACAGTTCATCTTCAGGAATGGCAGTATTTAGTAGGAAGTGAGTCATATTGAGCAAACATTTCCTACTTAAAAACTGGATAAAAAGATTACAAATTACAGGATCAGGCATGATACAAAAATTAATTCTGTATGAAGCAAATAAAAGGTAATATGAATTTTCAAGATACCTGAGTTAATCTGAGATTTTTATGGCAACTTTTCCCAGCTACCAATCTATTTCATTGTTCACTTGCACCAAGTGTTATCCACCTCTATGGAGCAAAAATAAAAAAGCCCTCCTGCTGTGCAAATGCTTCATCTCTACTCTCACTTGCAGTTAATGCATTGTTTCTAATTTTATATTTGTTTGTATCCAAAAAATAAGGTAAGTGGTCAAAGACCTAACACTATCTAAAAAATTCTACTTGTCTGTCCTATCTTACCATGACAAATAGAACAGAGCCTGAAGTGGTGAATTTCAGAAACTGTCGCCGGAATGGATAAAACCAGCTGTCTTCGTTGGTGACAGGATCCTTGAGAAATAAAGTTTGAAATTAGTCTTACTGCATTTTGTAAAAGTGGTTAAGTGGCATATGAAAGCACTAACTGGTCAAGCACATACTGTCAATACAATATGAAAACAACTGGGCTTAAAATGTAATAGATGAATCTTTCATGGAATAATTGAGTCATACTAGCAAAATCATTGTTTCATATCTATCTACACAACTACCCTCCCCCCCCCCCCCCAAAATATAGAAAATATCATTGTGTTCACATATTTTATTACTTTATATTGTTAATATCTCATTGGGAATTTCAAGATCTTATTGTGTAGACAATTCCTGAATGATTCCACTCAGACTTTCTTTCCCCATTCTCATGATAAAGAATATAATACATTCATCAAGATATAACTATGTGGATTACCTTCTTGACTTTTGTACCATAAAACTGAGGTCTGTCAGGTTCATTGTCTTCAAACTGATCAACATCCCACTCATATGCCAAAGTGGAATTCTGCCTTTTCCAAAGTTCTAAAAAGACTGTACCTGTAACCATGACAAGAAGTGCTTTAAAATCTCAGAAGAATACATGAGATTAAAAACTAGTTGATACATGACTTTTGTTCCAAATGATCTCTTTCCGTCACCTACCTCATATTTTTCCAACTGAGATTTTAGAAAACTATATTCCTCTTAATTTTCAAAATCATTTGGTAAAGATCTCATCATGTCCTCCTACTGAATTCCTTTAGGACATAATGTGTCCTTCCCCCTTCACTTCTCAAAGTAACTCTCCCACCTACCCCAGCCCCCCCCCTCCAAAAAAAGAAAAAAATAGAGAGGAAAGAAAACAAACTCTTACCCCAGCAGCAGATGAAGAGGGCAAAAAATGGGGTCACATCATTATCAAATGCTCTCTTGACATCCCCTAAAACATCCTGAAGAGTTTCCGCCACACTGTTCAACAAATGCAACAATGATAAGAACGATAATTTAAAATGGCAGCTTCTGAGAATTATGAGGTCTGTCTTAAAAATAACTTTCCCTACTTTGTAAAATCTTGAAATAATAATCTAATCTAAATGCCAGAAACGTCACACAAATGGACACCGACATATATGGAAATTGCCATTACAAATGTTGTGGCACTGCCATGAATGGAGCCAAAGTCATAAGAGTTTGTTTACACCATCTTTCATGAGTTTAACCAGCAAAATGGAGGTCAGCATTTTGAGGAAATTATTCTCCAGATATGACATGAGAACAGTTATAAAAATTTTTGATTCTTTTGGGGGAAAAAAAGACCAGAAATTCATCAAAGTCTATTAACTGCTTTAAGAGATCACTCGCCAACTATTCATAGGTATGAGAGATTCATTACGGGTGAATCAGTGAGGAGTTAGGATCATGACCTAGAAGGCCAGTGACTGTATATGGAATTCCAAATATCGACATTGTAAAAACTGCCATTGATCAAGGCAAAAGGAAAACATGCAGGGAGATATCAGATGGACTTCCTATTTCTATTGCTTTGATTCATAGACCTCATATCATATGATCTGGATTGCTTGAAACTGGTGTGATTTTTCACCATAACGCACCTATGCATACAGAAAATGTGATGACAGAACTTCTGCAGTTGTACAACTGGAAAATACTGAACCATCCCCACAATTCTTCTGATTTAGCCCCACTGACTTTCACCTTTTCCCTAAAATGAAAGACCACCTTCAGGGATAATGATCTGAGATAAGGGAAGACATCATTTTAGCCACAAAAGCCGCTCTTAGAATGCTATGCAAAAAGATATATGGTATCCCCTTTGAAAGCTGGTTGTATCAGTGGACGAAATACTTAGACAATGGTGGTGACTATGTTAAAAAGCTTATATAATAAAGGTACATTGTTCCAAATCTGGTGACATTATCTTCAATAGTTTTTGAAATGTGGGTTAAGGAAAGTTATTTTTGAGACAGACCTCATAGTTCAGTAGTAGCCTAGACACATGTAATATAGGCCAGCCAGCCGATTGCTGCACCTGGTAGATTGAAGGCCCAGCTCGGTGGGCTTGCCCAAGGAGCTTATACTATTTATACTGGAGTGTACCTTAACAAAACACAATGTATCTAGCATGTCAATACAGGCGCCATGGCCATGGGGTTAGATTTAGTATTGCTATACATGAGTTTCATTTAGTTTTGTATGTGGTAACATAACAATAATAGCATTAAGTCTTAACGTTAAATAGGTTTCTTGACCTCATGGCCATGGCCCTACTTTCAGTACGCAGTGATGTCATCAGTCCACTCTCCAGTATAATAGTATAAGCTTCTTGGGCTCGCCACATAGTATTAATGGTAATAGCCATCGGTTTGAGAAAACAAGAACACTCTACAGCCTATGTTTGCGTGCATGATGATTGTTAATTCTTCTACATTGTTCTGAAATCTTTGTCAAAACATTCATTCATTGCACATGTACTGCAGCAAATGTAACATCTATGACTGTGATATGATATGCTTACAATATTGACATGAGAGAGAGAGAGAGAGAGAGAGAGAGACAGAGAGAGAGACAGAGAGAGAGGAGGGGGTGTGATTCTGTCTTTTGGTGTGTAATTTTAATTCTTAGTATACAGATTGTCAAACTCCTCTGAACAGTATTATGTTAAATTAGACACGTAGCCGACAGTACTGCAATTGTGCTAGACTTGAAGGAATCAGTAAGCTGGCTGAAGGAATCAGTAAGCTGGCTGACAGAAGACAGATGATAATTTTCATTTTCATGATTACCGTGTATCCCTTATTCCCATAAAAGAGACAAACCAGGTGACTGTTCAAAAAAAAAAAAAAGCCAAGAATGCACACTAGAAATATTAGGAGCATTTAATTGCCTCATGACTGTTTCAAACAGGCTAACAATAGTAACTGCATTTGAAAATGAGACACTGTTATCATTAGTTCAGCTAATGAAAGTATTGAAAGGGTGAACCTAGAGATAGATTTATCTTTGACAATTTAATCTTTGACATGTGAAAGTTTCAACTCACCGAGGGAGATGTAATTTGTTATTTGTCAGATCCGTGATTTGTTGAGATCAACTTTGCCAATTTCATATAAATGTTCACAATCCTGCGTAGTGAGGTGGAACATACATCAACATCCAGGTGAAACAAAGCGGGGACTTCAGTGTATATGCTGACTAATCATTTTCTACAACTAGGCTCTTTGGTGCTGGTAAAAAATGAGTAGGTATATATCAATAGGTGAAACAAGTCTTTTGATGGGTAACTCACACCACCACGGTCCTGTGAATTAGTGAATGCTGACACCTCCTGTGGTGTATAAGCTGCATCTCCCCTCATTTTTTCATGCTTTAAAGCGATGTATCCTCCAATGTGTTTTTCCACAACGGTGCCAAGACAGAAGTTGATCTGAGAGCAGATATTGTTCTTTCATAGATAACATTCAAAACGAGAGAAACTTTCAGTTTTTCAATGTTGCTAGGGTTGACAAAAGATTTTGTGAAAGATGACAGCTTAATGACAGTTCTGGTTTCATGGCGGAACAAATCCTGGAGATCTGACCACTAGGCTGAGACGGTCTTATCTGAATTTTTGGGGCAAAAATCAAGTGTCTGTTTTTTTCTGTGATCCGGTTGTTTTCGATGTTTTTCATGAGGTGAATAGGGCCGTAGATCAAAAACAGTGGCCTTGAACTGTCTGCAGGAGGCTTTGCAACCCAGGAGACCTCATCATCTGGCTTTCTAAATAATTTCAAAAGAGACTGGTTCACCCGGTTATTGTCATTAATATGGCTAAGACTCCAGCTCCAAAAGCCTCAAGACTTTGAATGACCTCAGAAACTTGCTGAAACTGAAAGTCTGCCTTTAGGGCAGAACAAGGAAGCTTTGCAACAAAAGTCCTGGATCCAAAAAAAAAAATAATGCTTAACCATTATACAGAGAAGAGTAGTAGTCTTTTTATCGGGACAGTCCACTGAATACTCGTGAATTGTACCACCTCTGTAGGACATGGAAGCTTTTATATAAATTTCATCTACAATTAGAATGCAATATTTGCTCTTTTCTGCAGTTCCCTTAAAAAAACAAGAGAATAAACATTCGTCTGCTGTGTTTTGGCCATGCTGGCCACTGTAACTAGATGGTAGTTGAAAGTAATCTCTCATATGTAGATACAGACTGTGCAGTTTTGAATACCAGGTAAATGTGCAGACAAATCATCAGCAGAATACACCGGAGCATTTTTAAAGGGGGGGGGGGGGGGGGGGTCCTGGAACTTGGATTTTCCCAAAAAGT
>JBCEWB010584967.1:0-18230 GCA_039654565.1 Peronia peronii | reverse complement strand
GATAGATAGAAAACGGGGGGGGGGGGGATAGAGTGGGGAAAAGACAAATTCTAGAAACCGTAACTTTAAAGACAAGACCATAATAATTATTTGGGGAGGGGATGATCGTAAACTAAGCATCACATTGTTATGACTGAGGAATGTTTTATAACACACTTGTTATGACTGAAATAAATACCAACTATCCTAAGCATAACATGCTCCTTGATCCCAGTAGTTTAGATCTACGTGAAGCTTGGCAATACGCCAAGAGATTGACTGATGCTGCCTTGTTGATAGTTTATCACAGAAATGCCTTTGATTTTTTTGTTCAGCCAGGGATCTCTGTGGGATGATTCACTTACTCTATAATTACGTCATGTAAAATAAACAAATCTGGCTACCTAAGACAGTCATGGTCTTTTTTCCTTTAAAGAAAGTACTTCAAGTGGTAATACCATAGGGTTACAAGTCTTTCCTTCCTGTGTAGAAAAGGCACATATGTTTTACATTACTCTTCCAGACCAACTCATTGTTACTTCCGAAGAATCAATCCTTTTTTCTTTTTTCAGAAAATCCCAGTGAAGGTAATTCCAGTCTTTTTTTTTTTTCATTTAGATAATTAATAGATAACATAGGGATGAAAAGATCTTGTCATTGCACACATAGGGCATATCTCGGGAGGAGAAGACGGCAAGAGATGGTAAAGATGGTGTTTTTTTTGTTTTTTTTTTCAACTTTGTTCGATTGTTCATGCACCAACGTATAGCTTTGTAAGCTGTTGGAGAGGGGTTTTTTTAATGTATGCATTTAAAAAAATGTCATCATTATTTTTAGTAGAACGAAACACTAGACAGATACGGTGGCGAAAATTAAGATTAATTATGAAGAACTGATGTTTTATTTCTGAAATATTTTGTTCAGTCTTCTTTCGACGGGTAACAGCGACTCTAGAAATAAAGACAGCATTCCAATTTCGACGTCCCACTCACTGTTTTCTGACAAAACATAAGAATGCAGTATAAAATGTTTTTTTGATGGAGATATCTGCCCTATAATCTTAGACCACCTGTACAGATAATTGGATACACAGCAACACATCTGTTGTAATGGAATACTTAATTGAAGTATATAGTTACGTATCGGGTCTATTTAGATCTTAAAACCAAACAATTTTATTACCATACGTTTTAAGGTTCCTGGAATATATCTAAAGAACAACAAAAAACTACAAAGTGGATTCAGCATTAATGATGGCATATAGCATGGGGCTCATGATGGGCTCAACAGGAAACAGCGAGTCAGATGATGACAAGCACAAGTAGTGCTCACGTAGGGGAGAGTGGCAGTAAACTTCTGTACCTCACTGCAGGTGATCTGTTGAGGGTGAAATTACACTAACTTATAAGCAGTCGTATAGACCACACTAGAACAGCGGTGAGTGTTAGAGAACGTCATTGAGGAAGTTTATGATTCATATTAAGCGATGCTTTAAAAGTATTGCATAAAATTCTCTGCAATAAACTTTTTTATTACTGTAATTTATAGTGGATTGTAAGTAGCCTGGATCATATAATATATGTGAATATATCTGTCCATAACTACTGTGTCTGCAGCTCAGAATGACACGTCCGCACACCTGAAAGTGAGCGACCACTTCCTATCTGATCTGGGCATCTGTAATACGAGCGGGTAAGCGGATTTTATTATGTGCAAATTTGACAGAGCGTTTACTTAACGATGTCCACGTGTTAACGGTATCAATAAAACTATTACTTTTGTTGTGGATGTTGTTGTTGTTATTGTTAGTATTGTTATTGTTGTTTTCACTGTTGTTGTTTTTATTATTGTTGTAACTACTGTTGTATTTATTGATGTATCTTTTATTGTTGTTGTTGTTGTTGTGTTGTTGTTGTTGTTGTTGACATTTAAGTTCCTGTTATTTTGCTCTGCAGTAACCATGAAATGGGGTCAATCTATTCTTTTATCAGGTTCTGTGATATGGCTTTTTGTATTTACTTGGCACAGCCCTGACATATTAATTACCATGTGAAATATGAGAATCATCAGCCAAAAGGTTAATTAATCCAAAGTGTGAGCTGATATTTATAAGCACGGCCGGCCAGCATCCGTCACTCACTCAGCAAGAGACCAAACGTTATGTCTGGAAAGGCATAAACTGCCAATTTTTTAAAAAATATTTATTATGACGTTTATGTCATGCATAAATGCTCTGTCAACTGCCAGAAACTGTTGCATAAATTACAAAGTTACAGCCTGTTTTGTTATCATTTGAATATTTATAATATTTATTGTTTTTCGTTTCGTTTCTATCGTCGCGTTCCTTGCGTTTCCACCATGTATACACTGTAACAAAGCGCTCAACGACACACGTAAAGATAAACAACTACTGTCAGTATATAATTTTTCTTCTATGGAGACGTTTTAAGTCTGCATTCTATATTGATACATTACCTGAGAATGTAATTTTATATGACTATATAAGTTCATGTCTTGTATATAAATTGATAAAAAAATATTATGAAGACGTTTTTGTATAACATTGCCCATTCGGATATCACGTAAAAAAAAAAAAAAAAAAGCTATGAATCTGACTTGACTACCACCAAATGGAGAATTTTTATCATCGAATGCTGTTACAATTAACTGAAAAAGTCACAAAGCTGAAGTTTTAGACAGAGAGGCTACATAAAGCCATAGGTAGCTACTACTGATCTCATGTTCTTTGACCCCTCCCCCCCCCCCCCCCAAAAAAAAAACCCGTCTTTTTCATCGCAGTCTATTTGTCCACTTATTCGAGTATAATTTTCCGCAATATGAAGGAAAGCTATTGCAGCACTCCCTTCTGTAAAAAACAACTGCTTTTCCTTTACTCTGTGTTAAGACAGAGATCGAAAAATCAAATCTCGATTTTTTTTTATTCGAGGTAGAAATTTTGAGGGAAAATGCATTTTGTCATAGTGTAGCAGTGATGGCCACATCTGTTTCCACCAGGCATACACAGCAAGACAGAAAGAGAACACTAGGATGAAAAGTGATAGCATTGGAATCTTCCCAGGTGATAATTATATCCAGCCACTCTCTGTTCTTTTACATTCATTTTGCATGTAATAAAAAATGTGATCAGTGTTTTCAACCTACCAACTTTAGGTCAATACAGAGAGAAACTTTATCCTCATGCCGATCTTGGACAGCTATTTTAGCTGCGTTAGCTAAGAGAATGCCATATCAAGATCATTCCCATAACCATATCGTTTTCAATTCGAACTCAATCAACAAAATCACTTCAACAACAACAACAACAACAACAACAACAACAACAACAACAACAACAACAACAACAACAACAACAACAACAACAATAATAATAATAACAACAACAATAACAACAACAACAACAAAAACAACAACAATAACAACAACGACGGCGACGGCGACGACAACAATCGATGGAACAGGGAACGCCCGCTAACCAAAAAATGTACGCCTATTCCGTCAAGACCTGTACCTCTCTCCTTGGCCATTCTGCCCTAATCCCCACTCTGGGAATACGTAATTGTGAAAACAATGACAGTAATCTATGAGTGAAAAACATGAGATGCCTCTGTGTGCCCTGTCTCTTGCCAGACGCCGATCACTGCTCATCTACAATGCTTTTGATTAGCCTGGCTTGGTGGGGACTCTGGCCAAGCTATGAATCAGACCCTCTATGAACAGTTGAACTATACTGTAGTCAGTCAAGTATTTGCTTAAAAAAATCATCTCTTGTTCTGCATTACTTTCAACCTGGCCTTCTGCTGCCTGCTCTTTCATAATTCCAGAAAAAAAAGAGAACTAAAATAAACTCACGCAAAAAAGAAAGTATGTGTGCTTCAAGATGGCACAACTTCTTTTTCACTAAAACGATTGGGATGATGTGTCAGTACAGTTCTCACCTCCTACGCATCAATAAAGCGTTAAAAGCAATTCATTCGTTTTCCGGTAGTTACTTCGCACTGGATGTATACTGACTGAAAACCACACATAATTTCTTTTTTCAGTGAGTATACAACGAAAAATACTTTAAACGTCTAGTTTCATCGATATTAAGAATATATAGAGATATTATTATCACAATTACAGTTCTCTCACAACTTGAAGCTGCTCACTAAGACTTACTACCATCTCCATTTCCATTCCTCATGTTACCAGCATGGAGTTGCCAAATGAGCTCAAATGAAGGGGCTGTGACTGACGACTCACTTACCATTCCTGGCTCCCTGACAGTAACCACCAGGTCTGCGCTGCGTTAACCACCAGCGTACCTTCCCCCTTCTACTTCAGCTTTGTTTGCACTCCCCCACAATAATGAGTGAGCCAAGTAATGGGTGAGCTGATTGCATGCTCTGCTCACTATCTGCTGTAACTGAAACTTTCGCTCTACGAACCAGACAGGACAGCTCATTTCATTACCATGGCAAAAAAATGGGGCATCATTGCCATTAATTGATCTTTCACAACAACTTTTTTACCTCCCTGGCATCCCCACGAAGAGAAAAACAAAACAGTGCCAAACTGGAAAAAAACACTCAATAAAAACAAACGCTCGTCCTCCCGTGCTGTGCTATGTGATGCGTAGATCATTAAGTGATGGTATGACAATGGCTATGCAGCCTGATACCAAACTGAGCATCCTCACTGGTATGTTGCTGTGTTAGCATTAACTTCTTCTCTTCCAGCCAGTTACCCCTACAACCCACGAACAAGTATAAGAAGACCCAATGCACACGCAGTTCTTTTGTCTGCTACATGGCTCGGCTTTTACAATGTCAGCCGCTGTACTTCTGTCGTTGGCCTATTGACTAACTTAACGTCTCTACTGAGTCTACTCTAGTTGTTCTGCTGCCTAAATTGCTGTGAGTATTACCACCAGCAGTAGTACCCAAGTGATAGCTACACCTCTTTTGCCGTTACAACTACCACTCTCGATACCACTCTCCTGCTGAACTTCTCTTTCACTGAATAGGCAATTTTTGTATAAGGTTTAAAAACCAACGGGACGATACCGTAACTTGGCTTATGACAAAATCATCGTTTAAAAAGTTCGATAACCAAATTTATCCAATACACTGATAGTTAAGTCGTCTTTTGCTGGCCTATTGATCGATCCTTGGGGAATCTCAAACCCGCACACCAGTGAGATATGTCAGACCTCTATAACGTTTTTTTTTTTTTTTTGCGTGCTCACACAGACCAGTCCGACAGACACCAGGTGGGTCATTGGAGGAGCTGCTACCTCGTTCAGTCCTTCCCATACACAAGCTGTGCCATGCAGAAAACGTACTCGACAATACATTGTGTGATACATGTTTTATACCAGTTTATACCATTATCAAAGATACCGAGGAACAGATAAAAAATAATAATGAGAACGACTGGACAACTGGAAAAAAAAAAATCAAACAGGATAGTAATATATTATAGGAACTGACTCTTACGGTTATTTGTATAGAATTGTAATCCTGACCAATATTTTTACTGAAGTGTAGATGTTCAAATCTGCATTCCAACAATACTGAAGACGCCTTAGATAACAGCAGTATTGACTGAATCCCATCTGTTGTACACTTGAGCATTATGGAAGATAACAAAATGAACTACCCAGGATTATTGGGATTGTTCGATTTGAGGACTGGCAGAAAATCAAATAAGATCTTATTTCTGACACATAGCATACTTCAGCCGCTCAAAGATTTCTAAAGAGAAAAAAATGCCTTTTCAGCCAATGACACGGCAGTGCTATAATCCAACTGGTCTGGCTGTCACCGTTTCTATGATTATTTTCTTCCAATTTTCTCCATAATGGACAGGTTAACGTTCAGGTCAATTAGATCGCCACTGATTGTTTCCACCTTTTATTGCAGCGACGTTCTTCTTAGTTAATTTATAGTTTTATACGAAAGAATTTCCTTCATCAATATGTGGCGCCAGATTGTCCCCCAGAGAGCATTCTTAGGGAGATAAAATTTCTGATCCAGATCATCCTTAAAACTGTTTCTTCTGGCTCCAAGCATGTAAATCCATAAAACCTGATATCTAACCTGGTTGAGATTTGTATGCGCGAATATTGTTTGTATGTATGCATGCATGTATGGAGATAAGTGAGAATTCAATACCGCATGTGTATCATAAGGGCATTTTTCTGCCGTTCTTGAATTCATATCAGTATCTATTTCTGAAACGCAGTGTGCACGGTCACTTTTGTTGCTGCATTGTTTTTTTTTTTTTCAACTTCTGTTGTTTTTCAAGAGTATGAGTCATCTTGCATTTCTCCGCATTTCAAAGTTTCAGGCAAGATTCAAATCGTTATCTCCATCCATTGCAATAAGAATTCGGTTTCAGTTTTGAAGACAGATCGATATTCTTGTGTTTTGCCTACCATGACTGGACGAACCACTTGATCTGTGAATTGACGAATCACTTGATACAGATCGATACGCATCACCACATGTCAAACAGAAAGAAGTGCCAATGTTTAAACCGGAGTAGCATTTGTATTGTAAATTGTTTGCCTTTGGTGGTTAAATATATTCCAGCTGAAGGATCTGTTCACTAAAATATTGATCTACAATTCACACATTTACAATTCCACCAATTCTTCCTAGAGGCATTCAATTATTCCTTCCCTTGTAAGGACTGAGGACTTACATACGAGACGTTCATTAAGACAGATGTCGATAGCACAAAAGCAGCTTATTTAACTTATTAAACAAATCTGAGAAAGATAATACTGCAAGCTATGGGTAACCGAGATTGGATTGCTCCGAGACTATGATTATTTTCATGATTATGATTATTCTTATCAATTTTTTTTTTCGAAATTGTGAAATTGCTATGACATGGAGAGGATTTTCCTTGACATAACATTACTTGACATGCTACACTGCACTAATGAGGTCCAGGCACTCATGCGTAATAAAAATTCATCTTTCTTTCTTTTCAACTATTGGTAGATAAGACACATGGGATATGTATTGACTGTGAAGTTACGGTGCATCCTTTTGTCATGAGGTGGCAATAAATACAGCACTGAGTATTAAAAAAGGTATACTTAGGTGCTTTGTAGAATGCAACCACTGCGCAATACAACAGACACTATGCTTTCAGTTACATACGCACATCTTTTATTGTTCAATTAAACTTTTATATCTCTAAATGTATTTGATATGTTGAGATGAAGAGAACAATCGTTATGCATGAGAATATATTGCAAGTTTCAAAATTTTTATTACAGTATTTTATGGGGTTTATAGCCAAGTCTCCCTTAAATCAATAGCCAAAATTTGATGATGTTTGTCCTTAGAAGAGCCCCAGCCCCCCCCCCCCCTCCCACCAGGCTTCCATCTCTTCGATCTTGTCCTAACCAAGGAGCACCCGCTGTCCTCAGACAAGAAGTGGAGAGCCCTTAATCTCTGGATGATGCCGATACAAAATTTCTGCGTTAGGAGCCTCCTTTCGTGCATTGTTTGACCGCTTCTTCTTCACCTGAATGGATGATGCTCCAGCCCTCGGCCCCAGTCTCGAATTTCGAAGCTAATTGTTTAGAGGAGTTCCTGACATCGCCGCTGGTGGGGAAATATCGACTTGACAATCTTAGCCGAATTCCTTCAGGTGCTTTATGCAGGCACTGTCTTCAGATGCCAGAGACCACGCAAACTGTATAATGCTGGCTGATATCTAGCTATGTATTTATAACTATAGCAGTTCAATGAAACTGGAAATTAATACCTCGGCAACATATGTCACTCAGTTATAGACAGCAATGGAAGGTTGTTCTAGGCGGCTGACACTGTTCTCAGACAGATATTTTTAGGACACGATGTGGAATAGATGTAACAGATTATACGAGGTCTTCTATAAGAAAAAAGATGCATTTCTGTCCTAGAGAATGACCTATTATGAAAGTGACTGAGATGGTCCATTGAGTCAATACGACTTTGGAAACAGCAGGGTCTCTAGAGCTGAAGCTTTGAATTAACCCTTACTGGACAGATCAAATATGGGATCGTCCAACCAAAAATTACACCACAGTTATACTACTTAATGTGCCTAAACTAATCATTTAGCTCATTATTAGCTTGAGGTCTAAGAAGAAAAGTATAAGATCGCCAACGATGAAAGTGACGAAAAAAAACTAGTAATAGAAAACAGGAGACAGAGATAGGAGAGAGCAGTAGGCAGAGATCACAGACACATCCAGCAAAGGATTAATGTAATAAAATTTGTGCTGAACTCTTCCTTCCCCTCCCTCTGGGGACCCTCAGTGCCCCCTCCCTCTTCCCTCCCTCCCCTCCCCTAGCAACAAAGTCCCATACTCTGAGGACACGGGCTCACAAGACCTGACGACTGGTGACACACGGCCATGGTTAATTATTCATACCCAGAAGACAAGGACGAGGTCTAGCCGTGCCCTGCTTCAGCACGCAGATTATCAGTATCGTTTCCACAACATCATTACGCTTTACAGTATCACAGAACAGCCTTAGTACAGCAAGACATGGATGTAAAAATTACACCGAGCTCATCCTTTTGTGTGCGAAACTACAGTCAGTGCCGTTTTGGTTATCCAATATAGAAATTCAGAAATCTTTCAAAAATCATACCATGGCATAACCACTTCAGATCCATTAAACAGAAAATAAAAATAATATTAATGATAAAAGTAAAAATAAAGTATTTGCTCCAATGTTAATGTTTCATCTTACAATTAATAGAATCTTATTTTGAAGTCAACAGCCTCTTCAGTCCTGGTGTCCTGGGAACACAAGCAGCAAAGTAAGCCGTGCCCTTCAAGTGTAAACTTTGGCGTTTCTCTGAATAAAACATTCGAATCACTTAGCATGAACAAATGCAAATTTAAGAATGATGTCTTCCTTGGTCGACTTTGGGGTCAGATTCAAATAAACAGAAGCTGTAAAAAAATCTTAGACTAATTACTAAATAACTGACAGACCAGTTATAATATAACGTAACGGAGAAGGTGATTGACACAGCATCCAATTCTTTTAAGTAGTTTATTACATCTAGTCATTGTTCTGATTAGATCGATACAGAGTTAACTTTCAATCTTTCTTCGAGAGAGTCATTTTTTTTTCCACTGATAACTAAAAGAAGGCAACTCGTCTGTTTCTTTGGCATTTTTGTTGTTGTTGTTACAATTTTGTCTATTTTTGCCATTGCAAACATTCATTCTCTGTAACATTATGTGTATATATAATAATCTTGCAATAAATACAGCAATTCAATCATCAGACTTGTTTCTAATAATATGATAAAGTGACAGTTCGTTTTGCTACCTCGTTGAATTTCCAGTAGGACACCAAACATTTCGTGAGTTCACATCCCTGACCATGTCTGACTCACTCTGATTCCAGCAAAGATAAACCCTAACGTGATATTATCAGATACAGGTGCCTTGCACGCTCAAGGCTCTTTGCCAGATTGACAAACTATAAGACGATTGGTCTGTGAGATCAGCCAGCCCCATTATATCCTCCCCCCCCCTCCCCTCCTCATCTCCGATCCACTCCCCTTTTCTCCACTAGACATACACTTCTATCTCTTCGCTCTTTCCCTCGATCCCTGGCTCCATTAATGAATCCCAAAATTACCATCTCCAGCAACACGAGAGGAGCAAGACTTCCATATATTCCGTGCCACAAGATCGTATTTTTTGAACGAGCTGGTCTGCGGATGACTTAAGTCGGATTGTTGGATTCGAATATCAAAGCAACGAAACAGTGAGCTATGTTGGGGATTCTTCCAGTCATATTTATAATTCTGCATTCTTATTTGTGTTAACGATGATATAATGAATGTCTGCAAGAATAAACCATTATACAGTGATAATAGAAAACATGGCTTGTCCAATGACTATCTGCAAGGGATGGAGCAAACACTAAATACGCTCGTAATAATGAAGAAAATTGTGTCAGCTCATGTTTTGAACATCTCCCCTTCCCCTTCACAACCGATAGGGAGCCTTTACATTCAAAATATTTTTTTAAAAAATCTGCTTAAGTTCGCAGAGTCAAGTTTCACTTTCCTTACAGTCACCAATCAATGTCACCAGGGCTGGCCATCGGTCAAACCGGCCACAAGTGAGCAAAATCCCCTGTGGTCAGTGCCGCCTGGAGACTAGGCGGAGTTCATCGCGTCATTAATTTCCAATCACGGATGACCAGTGGCCGGCAATAGAGGATGAGCCTTTAATACCACTTATGTGCCTCAATGGACCAGTTCTGGTCCCCGACGGATGCTCATTCTGCTGGAGTTCTTGGCTTACGGATTGCATTGGCACTGTAAACTTTGGTTAGCTCAGGCGCCAACATTTCTTCTCTGCTTGATTAGCTTTTCTGAGTATTGTTGAAAAATCTCTATCCTTATTTTATTCAGTCTTTCAACTATGACTTTAGATTTCATCAATAATAAACTTCTGATGTCTATAAAAATGGTTCTTCATTTTTCTCCCAATCATTTTTTTTTTCATTATACCATTGAAGAAAGAAATAAACAGGCTCTTTTTCTTGTTCACTTCTTATATTTCATCTAGCCATACTTTCCCCTTTTCTGATTTTTTTTTTCATTCCCCATCAAAATTTCATGAACAGGAATTGGGTATTTTGGAACATTTTGTTCCCTCAGATTTTTTGGTCCTGTTTCTAAAGGCTTAGTCTCCAAAAACGAGACATCATAATCAAAACTGTCAGACTCGCTGAAAGGACTGTATTTTTCGAGATTTTAAAAAATTTCATCAAATGTCAAGGTTTACTGAAAATGGTAAACACCATGAAATGTACCTGATCATATTGCCTGCAACAAGAAAAACGATCTGTAGCTGTGTTATTTGATGTTAAATTAAATGTAAAGAGCAAGCTTGTCTATTTTGGAGTGATTTATATTTCAAAAGCAATTTTCATCTAACATTATATTTTCTCGGAGTTCTCTTTCAATACTATCTCATAAAAGTCCAACGGTAGTGGGCTATGGTTAGTTGTTTTCTCGAGAGCTCTGTGAGTGCATAAAGGCTTGCTCGTTCTCACGGCTGTTATCTCCTGGTCCACTTCGTATTAACACTAATCTCCCTGGTTTGATTTTTGTATATTGTCCATGTCACCAGTTCTCTCGGAATTTCGTAATTGTTTGCCTTTTTGAAAATTCCAACTATGTTGAGCTCTAAAAGGTTAATGGAGGACATGGCTGCATTCACAGATTATACACACTTGTGCTATCATGCACATGCTTCCTGACACACATACATCCATAATGTTTGGCTCACACAAAGACTAAACCTATCCGACATGATCTCTTTACTAGCCAATCAATAGGAATAATTGTATTAACCCTTTCGGCGCAGCTGCTCATCAGTGGGCCAGCGTTAATGTTTAATCTTCATGATGGAGAAGAGAAGCCCCGTGAAAATTAGCTTCTCACCCTGTCCCGTCCACTCTCTCCTCAATGTCTCAACGCCTCTCTGCCCTTTTCTCTAGAACTTTGACAAAAGGCTCTGTTCATGAGAATGTCGATTCGAGATTTTCGTAATATGCTTGTGTGACATCACATTTGTATGGTGAATAAATTATTTATTATTTTCTTTTGAAGAATAAAGTGTTGCATTAGGCGGATCTTCTCATTTTGTGGTAAGATATAATCAAATAGGTGGTGTTTGCAACATTATGGTGATAAATAGGGCATTTTGCCAAAAATATATTGGGTTTCTCCTTATCGCCTCTTTTTTTTTTTTTTCGCTTTTAAACCTCCACGGAGACCCATCTTCTTCTCCGAGTTCCCGGACTACTGTCTCCAAATGTCTGTCTAATCCTGGACAAAGGGCAAAAACTTTAACGTGTAATCCACTACCAAGGGAGACAACATCACCCTCTTTGTCGCTCTAATCTGCCGCCTTGATGCGGAGGGGGAAAAAATGGCCTAATCCAGTTACTGTATGGCCCCCGAGGTAAGAACTGAAACAGCAGAAGAGAAGAAGAAAGGATAAATCCAGAAAGAAAAACAACAGACAGCATGCGTTTAGAAAGCTAAGCTTAAGTTTTGTTCCGAATCTGAAGCCACAAATCTTTTAACTTGAGCATTCTTTTATCTTCTTACCGTTTTCTTCTCACTCAATTTTAGTCTTATTTCTTTCTATTTTTTATTTTAAAAAAATGTTTTTTTCATTATCATTTTCGCAGTCGATGACACACAAGATGGAAGCGTTCAAATCCAAGTTGACAATGGCCCAGAACCTGCCTCCTCTTATTGTATGAAGGGAAGCCATGCTATAAAAAGCGGTATTATTACCTCAAGGATGGGCGAGATTGTTGACAAAACCAGGAGCCATCTGATACCTTTTGTCAATATAATAACCGCTAATATGCTGTGGAACAATGCCGGACCCGCCCTGCCCTGGGCGATACCAATTGCTTTCGATGGTATCGAACTTGGAATTTCCCTCCCGCCCTTCCTTCCCTCAATCTCCTCTCCCCTCCCCCATCCAACATACATTGTCTAGTTTTTACTTTGTTTGACTTCTCTGTTCCTCGAAGTTAATATTATGTATCTAAGTATTTTTATTCTGACTTTGGGGGTTTCATTTTCAAATATGAAAAACATTTTCAGGAAGAGCAAGAGCATTAATTTAGAGAAAGCTCAAAGTTTGGAAGAGAAGGTCTTAAGCAAAGCACTGAAAATAATCAATCTGTCCCGAGACGCCCTAGGTATCGATGACTAAGAGACGGAGAATCGTGTTTCCGGCCTTTGTAGTTGTACGCTCGTACACGGCAAATTCGGAGTCTATGGGAAACATAAGCTTGGGGAACTGTTGTGTCCCAAGGGAAGAAAAACTGGCTTCAAATAACAGCGACAGTTGCCTCATGGATCTCATCAACAGCATGCTAGCTCTGGTGTCTTCTTGCTTCTCTTCCCACTTGACAATGGCCAGGGACTGGTGGCGACAGATGATGTAGCGATGGGAGGGCGGGTAGTGTACAGAGAATGGGGATGTGGTAATGGTGATGGTGTTGGTAGTCATGATAATGACGGTAGTGGCAATGATGGCGATAAAGATGATGACAACGATGACAGTGAATTCATAAGAGATTAAAAATAGAGGGGAAAATTTTTGTTCCTTGACAAAGGCCTGAAACAAAGGGCGACAGTTGATTGAGAGATGTGGGAGGGACAACAGAGGAATATGACGAGAATGAGCAAACTCAATGAGCAAACACGCAGTTGATGATGAAGATGGTTATCATGATGGTTATAATGATAGTCATATCCATAAGGATGATGACAGAAATGCTGATGATTTCATAAGAATTAACAACAGAAGAAAATACGTTCATGTTAGATATTTTGTCGCCTTGTTATGTGATACTAGTCGTTTTTTTTTTTTAAATGTCCCATAAGACGCAGTTTCTGTCCAAATGTCTGGAAATAGATCAGTGACAACAAGAAACCTTGGATGTAAAAGGAGACTGAAAAAAATGATGTTCGAGCTTTCAAAATCAGCAGCTAGTTAAACCAGCGTCCTAGATGCTGGGACGGAGCGCAGATAAGGCGTTCACAATATTCAGTTTGTCGCCCCAGACAGACAGAGCGCATTTTCTGTGACGTATTTTTCTCCAGGCTTCATTTCTTTTTTCCCGTGAATTTTTTTTCAAGTTTTGTCTGCCCCAAAGCGCTTGTATTTCAGGCTTCTCAAGCCTTTAACAAGTAATCACAAAGCACATTATTTTATTTTCTTCCTGGGGATATTAATTATGCATTGCTGAAGGAAAAGCACCCATTGTCCCTTCCATCAAGGAATTAAAAGGCAGGGATTTCTAATAGAAATGTTAGAGAAACGAGGACTTGACATGTCCTGAAGATGTTGTTTTTTTTTTTCCGTGGCCGGAGACATGACTGCGTCGTGTGAATGCATGCAAGGAAGTCCGCAACAAGCTCTGTTCTGCTAGTTCGCTTCAGTTGGCTTACTCACCCCTAAAGAACATGCCTTCGGATTTGAAGGAGAAAAGACCGAAAACGCCAAATTATTCACTTTTAGGACAATTTGTGCAGACTATACTACACAGAGTAAAATAAAGAAAACAGGATTTACACTCTAACAAAATAAAAACTCGTATAAGTAGCTACCTCTATAAATATAACTCCGTTTTCAAAGTTTTATCAAATTTCAAAAACACATTGTGCTCCAGTTTTATCAAATTCCTATAACTCTTTGGTCTTTACACGAAGTACGATGTTTTCTCAGCATTTTATACGTTTTTATTTTCCTGTAGTACATACATTTTCTCGAAGAACTCTGTATATAATTCCATGTGAGTTTTAAAAAAATGTTTTATATCTTCTGAGCTGTTGAGGAACGATAAAAAATTGCTTTTGATATGTGTCCGAGGAAGAGGTAACAGTTTGAAGAAAGACATACTGTTTTCTTTCGTCAGACAGGAAAATGAGCTGTATGGGCCCACGCTGGAGGGCAAAACAGCTGAAAAGTGTGAGCATTACGCGACATGTTGACGAGCACAAATGAGGTTAGTTCCCTGGTTTTAAAGGGCTCTAATCTCTCCGAGATGCGGGACGCTGCTGCACAAGAGAGCACTGGCCCCTCTAACCCTAATAGCTCTCATATTTCTTCTTTCTGACAATACCAGCACTCACTCCCGTCTCTTGGCCCTCTCTTCTTTACCCTCATCTAACTGTTCTATCCTTTATGCCCTCTTCTTCTGCTACTTTCCTCTCACGAGTCATGCCTTAGTTTTGTCTATTCCCTCCCACAACTTCAATGTTTGCTCTTTCCTTTGATTCCTTATTTCTCTGCTCCTCCTTCTCTGAATGAGAGTTCTCTTTTTCTTTTCAGCATCTACTCCCCCCCCCCCCCCGCCCTCCCCAACTAGGCATAAGATTTAACAATGCTTAAATACGAATTGAATCGTGATTACCGTTTCCTATTCTTCCCTTTCTTTCTTCTTATTCGCCCACTTCTCATTCTTCTCTTTATGCTTTCATTTCCTCTTTTTCTTTCTGCCTCTTCTTTTTCTTTATTTTCTTCTTCTTTCTCTTCTTCTTCTATTACTTTTGCTATTTCTTCGTTCTTTCTTTTTAAATTTGTTTTTATTTTCCAACTTTCTTTCTTTCCTCTGTCTTCGTTCTAGTTCTCTCATCTTTTCCATTTTCTTCTCTTTTTTTTTTTCTATCGCTAATTTTGCAACATCTTACGCCTGGTATTAGTGAAATCACTGTTATCACGGTCAGACTTAGAATTACAGCAATTATTGATGAGATCAACCTGGCCAGACTGACTTGTCACACAATCAAGATGCAGCCCAGCATGTAAAAACAATAGACGAATCAACAAGAAAGAACCACGAATTCCACCCATGCTTTGATACGAATGGTTGGATTGAAGTGATGAGCGCTTAGGCCTGACCTGACCTGCTTACACAGCGGCCCCTACCCAGGCTGAGGACGTGATAATTACATTGACATGCTGTTTGCTTCACTGATGAAGTGCTGGAATTTATTTTTGCATTAATGAACAAATTAATGTGAGCTAGAAAAATTTGAGATGTATAGGTGAGCGGATGAATAACAAGATAAACGGGGAGGCGAGAGAGAATGGGAAAGACAGAGAGAGAGAGAGAGAGAGAGAAAGAAAGAGAAAGAGAGGAGAAAGAGAGAGGTATAAACGCAAAAGGTTGGAAATACTGAGAAAGACAAAGAAATCCAGGACAGAACTAATAAAAACAAAAACATAACAAAAACAAAAACAGAACAATCCACACACA
Organism: Peronia peronii; assembly: GCA_039654565.1. Taxonomy (NCBI): domain Eukaryota; kingdom Metazoa; phylum Mollusca; class Gastropoda; order Systellommatophora; family Onchidiidae; genus Peronia; species Peronia peronii. The sequence goes on along the minus strand of JBCEWB010584967.1, from coordinate 2,409 downwards.
CAAGAGAGGACGGGGACATTCAGAAGTGATTAACCTTATCAGGAAATGTCTCTTCGCGGTTTTGATTTTTCTTGTTGTAATTTTCAAACAGCAACTCAAAACTCTTCCAATGTCAGACACCTCTTGTTTCGTCCTTGATTACATCCTGCGCCTGTAGTCTTTCAACAATACCGCTCCCATTGCCAGTCACACTTCATTCCTGACAGTAACAGGCCTTCATTCATTCTGTCTCTTCCTTCACTACTTCCTGCTTGTCTTCCGCCCCATCTCTATCTTCCGTCTCTCCTCACCGGTACTTTCTGTCACTCCCGTGGACGTTTCTCTCCAGACTTCCACTCTCTTTTATGTTATTCCTCTTCATCTGTCAATCTCTTTCGGCTGTCTCGCTTCCGTTATTCACACTTCTTGTTTAGGCTCTCTTTCCTGTGTACTGTCTGTCACTCCCATGAGTACCTCCTTTTGTCTTCCACCGTACCTAACGGCCCCTCTTTTCCCTTGTACTTTCCATTACACTTTGCGATGTCTCCTGTTGTCTTTCATAGCTATCAAGGCACTTTCTGTCACTCCCACCTTTGTCTCCTGCCCAGCTTTCACCACATTCTTCACTCTCTTTTTTCCAGGATACTTTCTTTTATTCCCTCCGATGTGTCTTCTTATCTCTATCTTCCACCTTGATATCGGCATTTCTTTATATTACTCTCTCTCTCTCCTCTCTCTCTCTCTCTCTCTAGGTATATTCTATCACTCCCATGGATAATACTTGCCTGTCTTCCACAGAGCCCAAACGGTCTCTCTTTTCCCAGATATCTTCTATCACTCCCTGTAATGTCTCATGTATGTCTTCCACCATGCCCGATATTCTCTCTTTTCCTGGATAATTCTATTGTTCTCTCCGATGTCTCATCTCTGCCTTCATAAATACTTTACATTATCTCCTTCAATTGTTTCTTTCTATTACCCTCCCCCCCCCCCCTCCAGTTGTCTCCCTCATGTCGTCCACTGTCCCTAACATCTCTTTCCGGCACTTTTTATCACTCTCTTCAATGTCTCCGTCTATCTTCCACATTAATCACTCTATCCACGGTACTTTCTATCACTCCTGTGATATCTCAGCTCTGTCTTCCTCCTTCCTCTTTAATTTCCCTTTCTACAACACTTTCTATCACTCTACCTGATATCGTCTTCCTTTCTTTCACTCTACTTTTGTACGCTCTCTGTGACAAGATTCTCCTCTGCTATCTATCATTTTCTCCTCTATCTCCTCCTCAACTTTGTAGCTTGCTCTTGTATCGTTTCTCAGGCAGTGTCATTTCTATTTTCTGTCACTCCCTCCGTTCTCTCTCTCCCTCACGTGCAAGTCTGTGGCGCGACAAATCAATGCCAATAGTGTGATTAATTAAGCGTATCGCGCCGATCAATAAAGATCACGCAGCCAATAAAGCTGGCACTGTCGGAGGTGGGAAAAATTGGCTTGGAAAAAACTTCTAATGATGAAATTGAATTAAAAAGACAGAGAAAAGGAAAATAGTCAGATGAAAAGAAAAAAAAAAGCAAATGCCTGCAGATTCTAAGATGATTAAAATAATTATAGATCATCCCTAATTATGTCTATGCATTGTGTTTTTTTCTGTGAGCTTTACTCAAAATTAAACTGAAATAATGAAATGCTCAAGTTGCTCTTTCTTTCCGAGTTGTCATGGCTGATAATGTTGGCGATCTTTTTGGTCAGGTGCTGGGTATTGCCGTCTTGTCAATAAAATTCCTTTACGATATTATAATTATGAAGTAATATTCAAAAGCGAGTTTGTCTTACAAAAATACTTGAATCTAGACTGAACTTAGAACTATGTTTCCATTAAGACGTTTGATTTGTCCTACTTTTTTCTTTTTTTATTCCGTCACTGGATGTGAATCTAACAGACTAAAATTATTAAATAAATAAAAAGATGAATAACTAAACACATAATTAATAAAGGAATAAATAAAGGAATAAAAACATAAATAAATAAGGAGATTCTAAAATAATTGACTAATGGGACAGGCGCTTGAGTGCCGGTATAAGAGTGTGATCGCATTAGAGCTCTAAGACGGACATAGACAGGCTAGGAGAAAGAGAGAGGTGAGACAGAGATATGTAATGCTGACACGGCGTAAGCCATCCTGACAGATCGCAGCGGACTATTACTGGCCATCACAATAACTGTTATCTACTGCATATGGAAACCGCGAAACAAGAAATAAATAAACAAATACATTGTATTGATGTGTGCAATCTCTCTAAGCTCTTATTTGACAGACAATTTCCCAGATATATGACACCCCAGCCTGGCGCTTTTGTACAGTTTGGTATTTATGATTGATGACATGTTGCATAAATCTTCTGTGGGGGGGGGGGGGGGGGGGGGGGGG
>JBCEWB010584857.1:0-18231 GCA_039654565.1 Peronia peronii | reverse complement strand
TTTAACTTAATGTCTACAACTTAACATCAAGAGATTAATCCTTTGATGAGGGCAAATTTTTGCATTGGCATTGCTAGGAAATGTAAGCTGAGATTTGAGTACGTGAATTCAGATTTTCTAATCCATATTAGTCTGCGCTAGGAAAAAAATATATATTGAGTGACAGTGACGTGGTAGCAGCACTAATTTGTTTACTCCTCATCCCATGTGAAAGAAACAGAATCAATGTCTTGTATCTGACCGACAAAGTTTAGAAACAAATGGTTCTGATGTAATTTTCCAGTCTCTGGGAAGTGGTGACATATTCATGGTAACATTTGCTGAGATTATATTGTTGTTATTGTCCTCTACTAAAATTTTAAGAAGCTCTCAAGGGTAGTGGGTCAATAACATCATAACAGTACAGTTTTAGTCAGTGTGAACACAAATGACAATCTGATAGTCTCTTTTTGACAAGACCTGAATATCAAAGAATGAGACGTATATCGATTTTTTCACCATATGGAGTTTTTGGTATCATGTGAAAGCTTATTTCATACCCTTTCAGATGGTGAAAAAAGTTCTGAGCTAGCTTTATTCTAGCCAGCGAAATTGCAGTTTAAAGTGACAAGGAGGGACGACCCCCCCCCCCCACACAGCAATGGCCAAAATTCCGAGAAAATTAAGTTTAAATGAACAGTAGAACGCATAAATCTACATACCTGCCTCACAAAAATCCGATTTTAGGTGAAGTAAAATTTATAAATCGAGGGTAAGACCGATATTGTCTTGTTCAGAAATTAATGTAGTTTCAATTTCTGCAATAGAAAAAAAATTCGATGTCTGACCCCCTTATCACATTCAGAGTCTGTTTTCTCAGTTTTGGCCCAGCGACTTATGTCTCATTTTGACTGGCCACAAAACGTATTTTGTTTGTGCAGGTTTTTCATTAATTGTGTGAAAACTAAATGAAAACGAAATTTTGTGAATGTTAATCATTATACATATACTTTGTGATACTTGTTCTCTCTCTTCCTTGTATCATATTTCACTGTTTTTACATCTTTCTCTCAGTGACATGTTTAATTTTATATTTTTTTCAGCGCTTGTACCAGGCCGGAGAGAAGAGGTGGGGAACTGACGAGAACACATTCAACATGATCTTGGCCTCGCAGAGCTATGAGCAGTGCAGGGCCGTCTTTGACGAGTATACCCAGGTCTCCAAACATGATATTGAGCAGGCCATCAAGGGTGAAACATCTGGCAACTTTGAAACAGGCTTATTGACAATTGGTATGCAATATGGAGCCTTTTATAGTCATTTTTGTGAGGAAAAATGTCACATATACCATTTCTGTACACTAGTGTTATAGGTTTTTTTCAAGAGAAGGAATGCCTAACCACTCTGTGTGACATGATGACAAGGCTTCTATTTTATCACATACGTCATAAAATAGAAGCCAAGATGCCAGTCCGATGGATGGCATTTGTCATAAAAATACTTGATTCCGCATCATCCAAAAATGTACAGTGAACAGCATAATGAGATGTGTTTATACTGGTGTTGTATGCTGAGCTAGTAAAAAATGGACCTCATTATCCAATTCTACAGTACTGAAATTACCGGAAACAGAGTATATTTTGTGTGTCAGAGTTAGTTATAGCAGACTTTTGTGAAGTGTGTGACTCCAGAAGTATACCTTTTCTTTCTTTGTGTTAGTGATGGCACACAAACATGGATCCTGCTACATACTGGTAACAGTATAAGAGCAAAAAAAGGCCTCTGTAGTCAGCAAGAAGTGGTAAACTGTTTAATCAGATATAAAACATAACATAAGAATGTTATCATGACATGAAAATGCCTTGTCCTATATTGTGCCATGTGCATCAGTCAGGGGTTAAAAAAACATGAGGTCACAAAGGAGTTAATGCCTGATTAAACATAAGAGCAGCTATTACTTTGCACTAGTAAAGCTAAGTGGTTGGGAATGTGTCATGATTATCATTTCATTTTGCCGCAGTCAATATATTTGAGACGCGACACGATGAAATCAGGCGCTCATCAAACCTGAGGCAACCGGAGAAATCACCTGTTTACAACAGTTAATGAATTGTTAATGTGTTTTTGTTGTTTCTTTTTCTTCACAGAATCCTGCTATGTCAGTCTAAAAATGCATTTTAGAGTTAAATTTGTTGAAATAGATCGAGTCAAAGCCCAAAACATATCATTTAGTGGCATAGCCCAATAAGGATAAAGAAGGATTAGCAAAAGTGATCGGCCATTTTCTCACTAAATTCAGCTGCAAGAGTAGATCACCGGCATCATCTTTAATTGCCAGTATCTCGACTTCTTTAAGGTAGGGCAAAAATTCTTTCACACAGAGAAAAGGAAATGAATACTCTTCACATAACTCCTTATGCTCAAAATTTGACGAGAGCCTGATTTTATCATGTCGTGTCGCATTTGATGTATCTCTTCTGATTTGGCTGTCAAAGTGTCAGTCTTTCAAACTAGTGGAATCTAGCCTAAACTTTCACCCATATTACTGGTTTGTAGATGAAATAAGCATAATACCCAACATACAGGGGGGATTCCGGGTTTGAATCTTGATAGGTCCCGACATTTTGTCCTTGGGAAAGACAATTTACACACATTTCCTGACTCCACCCAGGTTTGAATGGGTACCCGACTATAGACAGTGACTGATATTGTTAGACTGATAAGGATTTGAACGCCTAACAGGCAGCCGCCTTGTATGCTTCCCGGGAAGCTGAGAACGTTTATGAGTGTTCCCTTTGGGTCTGTCGGGGTAATAATAGATTGTAAAGTGTACGGGGATATGCGCTATAGAAATACTCTCTATTATTATTATTATCCCATATCAACCATCAAGTCTGATGACACTAACAGCCACAGTTTGAGGAAAACATGCACCCAATATTCCTGCGGAAAAAGCTCTATGAGGTGGAGACTGAATATGTTTACAATGTTCAGCCAGTCAGAGGATTTTACCTGAGGAAAAGAACTCACAAACCACAATACAACCTCAGAAATGAATTTTTGTATGGCTATCAATATTTTTTTTCTCCCAACCCACAGTGCGGATGATCAGGAGCAAGCATGGTTACTTTGCTGAGCGACTCTACCAATCAATGAAGGTAATGTTTATGCCGCAGTAGGTGCACATTGAAGCTAAAAGCAGAGGAATAAAGACAAAATGTCTTATGTCCAGGGCAAATGAGTCGGAAGTTGTTCTGGATGGTTTCGAGTTACGGTCATTTCTAACTATTTTACGACTCAGCTACTAAAACCATTTTTAAAATAAAAAAAAACAAAAAAAACTTTGGTATAAATTTTGGTATCTGAGGCTGAAAATAGGTAAAAACAGCAGTAACTCGAGATCGTCCCGCATGACTTGCGACTCATTTGCCGTGGGCGCAAGACAAATTTTTTTAGTGAAAATGGCTTTTATAAGAAAGATTTGACCTTATTATTCACGGACCAATAAATGTTAGATGCAAAACTCTGATACATCAGTACAAGTAAAAATAAGCTAAAAGGTGCTCTGGGTAGAAAATCATCAATTTGGGTAAAAAATAGTCTTCATTTTATTCTTAAAAGATGCTATAATCATTGTACAATTGGAAAACATGCTGTTTATATTTAAAAAAACATCTGTAGATGGCTAAAATATGGTGTGGAAGTACTCTGCCCCCATTAAAAATCTTTAAGCTTCATTTTTTAAAAATTACTTTTTTCTGATAAATATGACACTATTTTCTTAAAATTCTTCGTATTATTGCACTTACAGCCTTGAAATTTGACACACTTTACCTCCATTCATACATTCAAACAGCTGGCTGCTTTTTATTTTGATATATCAAGGACGTTTTTTTTAAAATGATTTTTTAAAATTATGGCCAGCCTCAAAATTTTCACTTGCTTAAATAGTAACCAACTTTGAAAAGCAATATAATGTTAATTTATTGCTCAGTCAACTTCTGAGTTAGCCAGCTATTTGATTTTATGTCTTCTGAGTACTACACAAGAAAAAAAATCAGATTTCTTCGTTTACTTTTGAAATGGTTAAGAGAGTAAAATGACATGTTAATTTTGACGTAAAATCCAAGATGGCTGCCATTTCCATGGCAGCCATGCATTTTATAGAACGTTTTCTCATGTGAATGATTATTTCTTAACTTGTATTACATTATAATCACATTAATTGCTTCATTTAATTAGAATTTAAAGATGATTTTTTTTACTATCGAGCCCCCTTGAGTGGATTTGGTTATTACAGTGTCAGGACTTGTTTACTGCTGCAATTTTCAGTGTTAATATAAACACTAGCATAGCCATTTGATACACAAAAGCTTCCTTCAGTTGCACCTGTGATTTAATTTTTTACTTATCATATTATATTGTCACGGTCTGTCTGCCTGGATTTGTAGATTTTATATTCTACAAAGGCATCTTATGTTATTCTCAATAAAATATTCTCAATCTCTATTGTTTTAGCTCATTTCAGCAAGTCAAATATGTATTGAAAAATAAATAGAGAAAACGAGAGAACACCTTCAAAATAAAGTGGACTTACATATAGCATTTTATGTCAGAAATGCAACAACTTTAGTGAAAAGTGAAAAACAAAAGCAAAACAAACAAAAAATAATAATTTCCTGCCAGGAATCTACCCTGAATTGCCTAAGATTTATTGCTTTTTAGTCGACCACCCAGGCTTACCATTGTAGTGGAGGAAGTTGGCTCTTTCTGTTTTTCTTAAAACTGAGAGAAAGCAAAATAGGAAATACATTAAGGACTTGCCTGGAAGTGTTGATAAGTATTTCGTGCTACATTGCTTTAATCTCCATACTGATGACCGTTCCTCTAGGGCCTGGGCACAGATGACCGCACTCTCATCCGCATCATTGTGTCCAGGTGTGAGGTGGACATGAAACAGATCAAGGCCGAGTTCCAGAGGAGATATGGTCAGGGCTTGGAGGCTTTTGTTCGGGTGAGTTATAATACCTTATATACATAGGAATTGCTGAGAGACGACTTGTATCTGTTTTATCATTGTTCAGAAAAAAAACAGCCAATTTTAGCAGTAGTAATTAGGGTACCGACCTAGTAGATCCGACTTCCAGCTGTTTTTTCTTCCAACGTTCCTTCGATAAAACATGGGAACGGATGTGAGCTGGATGCAAGCAGGGTTCCACATAGTTTGAATCCATTTCAATGTTTTATCACAAGTCGTGTTTGGCAGGAATGGGCTCATTAGAATAATGGACATGGAAAGGTTGCAGCTAATTTTGTTGTTCAAGAGAAAACGATCTAAACGAAGACGTTATTGGGTGGGCCCAATATTTAAAGAAAGAGACGTTTATGGCGAGTATCATCATCTGTTAGATCAAATTCTAAGTGATAAAGAAAAAATGTCTAGCTGATATTCGAATGGAGCCAGAAACATTTTTTACTCTTCTTGAAATGACTGGGACTCACATAGCGAAGAGAACAACAAACTTTCAGAAGCCACTACCACCTAGTTGGTGTGCCAGACCATGACACGTCTTGATTACTGAAAGTGAGGCGGGCCAGTTTAGTGTTGCGCTAAAACCTTTCGATAAGCAAAATGCTGGATACACCTCTGGATCTGAAATGGTAGGTGAGACGGATGTACTGGGCCGCTGATGTTTTAGTTTAAGAGCCGATCGAGTATGCTTCGATAACAGATCAGGGGTCAACTGCCTGTCTCGAACTGGAAACGGATTTACTGGGCTGGCACACTTACAATAGTCACAGGCACTGGAATTTGTAAGAAAAGACTAGCATCTGTTTTATCATTGTTCAGAAAGAAAAAAAACAGCTAATGTAGTTGTAGTTATAATAGTCATAGGCACTGGAATTGCTAAGAAAAGACTAGTATCTGTTTTATCATTGTTTATAAAACAGTTAATTTTAGGAACAGTAGTTATAATCGTCATACACAGTGGGACTCCCAAGAAAAGACTTGTATGTATTTTATCATTATTCAGAAAGCAGCTAATATTTGCAGCAGTAACGAAATCACCACCAAGCAATCACAATAAATGATCACTTGTACTGTAATCAAAAATTAGACATGTCTTGCACCCAGGGCAGATGAGTCGGAAGTCGTGCTGGGCGATCTTGAGTTATGGCCGTTCTAACCAATTTTCTGACTCAGATACCAAAATTTATATCAACATTTTTATTTTTGTTCAGGTTAGAAAGGATTAAATTTTCTTTTTTGAAAAAAAAAAAAAAGAAAGAAATTTGGTATCTCAGTCAGAAAATAGTTACAAACTTCCGTAGCTCAAAACCTCGCACAATTTCGGACTCATTTGCCCTGGGAGCAAGACATTTTATTTAAACATGGTGAATGCATAGCAAAGTTGTGAACATTCGATGCTCAGTTCGGACCTTCATTTTTGTCTGTTTTTTTTTAACAAGTATCAATTTACATTTAAACAAATGGAATGAATGAAAAATTATGGATATAAAAAATAAATACCAAATTATTGCCTTTTTAAATGAACTTGTGATGGAAATGAATTAAGATCAGTAACTGAAAAATGAGGCATTGGAGTGATGTACATTGGATTTTCTGTCTTGCAGGATGACATCTCTGGTGACTATCGCAAACTGATGCTGGCACTGATTACTGACCATTAAGCATACCATCACAGATTTAAAATGCCAGCGACAAAGTTCCATCATATACAGAGGAAACCTATCAGACAACTGACTATGAACAGGAAGAGATTCCAGGTTCCTATGCCCAGGTACTACAAGAGATCATAGGCTGAAGGGATACATTTAGTGAGGTTCTACATAACTTGATGTATTGTTGTATTTATTTGTAGATGCAATCAGGCTGATGCAAGGAGAAGGGGTGTTAAGAACAAGAGTCAGCTTAATGCTGACATGGGAGTTAAATATTTTATTGTATGAAAAATCATAGAAACTATATTATGGCTTAGATAAGAGAACGGCCGAGATAGCCACCCGCAGGAGGTTGAAAGGGCATAAAGAGAACACAACATAGAACACTGTGGCTCGAATCTTGAGATGCAAACAAAAAAATATAACAGTTAACATGGCAGTGTGTGCAAATTATACTAGATTTTGATGACTAGTGTGGAATTGCATATATGAATCACTGTTTTGGATGTATTGTGCTTTGAAATTCACTATATTGAAATAAGATAATGAGTGAGGGATTTTATGAAGATGAGTCAGGTTGTTTCAAACTGGGTAAGACTGTGGCAGCAGAGAGAAAACAAAAAAATATACTATTCTACATACTAATCAGAACACTTTCAACGTTTTGATGACAAATGTATGTGATAGATCATGGTATGCATTTACGTTGCCTTTGCTATGCAGCTTGCAGAATGTGTTGTGAATTTGGATGGGTCACAAGAAAGTGATAACTTAAATGGCCTAACTTGCTCTCAGTTTCTTGATTCTGTCCTCTTGTGTGTTGTAAAACTTCACATTGTGACTGGTGATTTTTTTTGTCCCAATTCGTATATATTGTGAAATAGCATTTTTTTTTTTTTTTTTTTTTGCTGAACTTAGATAACTATAATCATTTGCGTTTGTTTTTTTTGTTTTTTAACTTCTGTATCTTGTTCTGAAGTGATTTTTCTTTTTGTTTTTACCTCATCTTTCTTTCAAGAATAAGATATTCTTCAAAATGAAAAATTTCCGAATGGAGCGCCTAAGAAAATAAGCATTTTATCATACCATCTTTCTACAGATGTTTGACTTAACATGTAGCAAAGCCATAATTTCTCAGCAGTAAGATGTATGTCAATATTCACTGTGTGGAAAAAAAAAAAAAAAATCTCACTGGTATTTCATATGATGGGATATGTGGATGACATAGAAGTTATGAGATTATTGCCCAGATGATCAAAATGAATACACAAGTCTGCTTAAAGAAGAAGTCACAAATGAACTGATGATTATTGTCTTCAAATGGAATAAACAATCATATTGTGATTAGAAGTGCTAGAATATTTGATAAACTACTTGGCACAGATGTGATCAGTATATATATTGATATATATATGTGTGTGTCTTTGTTCATCAGTCATGCTGCTTAACCCTCAAGGAATTCTTAACGCTCAATATCTTAACCTCTTGTATTGTATGTAGTTACACCTTACCTTGCATTAGCTGATGGAAGAATGAACTGACCATCATTTTGTCACATTCACAGGCAGATTCCCTATCTCATAGATGGACAACTAGCAGATTGATTTTTGTTCTTTTGTGCATCCTGTACCTAATACCTCATGGACTATTATTCAAAATCAAAAATGTCCAGAACGCTGAAGTATAAGCATTTTTATTGTTAACATAAGCTGGAGAAGTAAATGGCGCCAAAGCGTTTGGCCTCCCTCATGTTTTGAGTATGACAGCATCATAGCATCTAACACCAATTTCCTTTCTCAAGTACATCATACGGTCTGTTTGAAACAATTTGTTTTTCTCTCTTGACAAAAACAGACAGAAATGAGATAGACAATCTGTTGATGATTGTGTCAATTTATTAGTTTTTGATTCTCTCTTTTCGCTTTGTCCCCGTATGCCAATTAATTTGTATCTTTTCGCATATTGATATAGTGCCACCAAAGAGGTTTTTAAAGCCCTCCCAAGGCAGTCAGGGAGTCAGTTTTTTTTTTTTTTTTATGTTTCATTTATGTAAACAACCCTGATGGAATGTGCTTGCTATGCCGACTTACCCATGACCTGCTGGTCTATTTGAGTGATAAGTTATTTGTGCTTATAATGCTAAGGTTTGCCAAGGAGCAGAAAACTTACAGTCTGAATGTCATGCAAAGTTCTTCCAAAGGAAATCCTGAACATTCTTGAAATTGAGCTTTACTTCTTGTATATTGGTCAGATGTGGTCATATTCGTTGTTGAGGGCTGAAAACGTTATTCCTCAATGTGAGTCAGATCATAGCATAAATTATAAAGTTGTGTAGCAAACGTGCTGAATCCTTAACCCTTTGAACCCTGGTGACCAGCACCTGAAAAACCCCTGTCCCTGGCCCCCTGGGCCTGAAAACGCACATTTCTAGTATTATCTCATTCAAGTGGCAATAACACAAACACTATTGAAGATATGGCTAAGACAGTTGAAAGAGATATTATACAAATGTTTCTGTTACCTTCAGTGCCAGTATTCGACTTTGTTATGCCACTCTGACCAGCGGCCGCACAGGACTGGGGTAAATGTGTCAGCCCAGTCCACCGGGCTGTGGGGAATGTGACACCGGAAAATCGGGCTGTAGGGTTCAACAGGTTAATTATAAAGTTGTGTAGCAAACATGCTGAATCCCTAAGACATCCCAAGAGCTTGGAATTTGACAAAAAAGGTTCTGGTGCTGAACACTTGAGGGATAGATCTAGCACTGTTATGGTGTTATCATACAATCTTTGTTAGTGGCTGATGTGAATTGACAGACCACCAAGTTGGATGTCAACAAGGCTAGAATATGATCATTGTTACGTGTGCGTTGTTGTTGTCATTACTTGCCCGTTAAACAAGAGATTTTCAGAATTTCTGATTGTTGTATAGTGTGTGATACAGTTGGGGTTTTTTTCCGCCCTTTATCATTTTGCCAATTTTTGTAATTTCATCATTATCGTTGTTCTTGTTATTTAATATTTAAACCTATACCATTTTCTAAACTATTTTTTTACTGTCCAGAAAAAAAAAGAAGACATCTCTACATCTATCATACCCCATTTTATGTGTTTCTTACTACATTGTTTGTCCTTTATGCCTTTGATATTTCTTTCATATAAATCTGTACTTGAGCTCTTAGATAACAATGCCGAGTTGTTAAATTCTAACTGTTTTCAATACATAGCAGTCTTTGGGAATTAGTGTTTCCCTAGTCATTTCATCCTGGTATTGGTCATTAAACATATATGATATGTGTGAAAAATGTGAGTAATGTAAGGATATCACCACGAAGTAGTATAAATTAAAAACCGCCAAAGCTTTTGAGTGAGTGAACACTGTGTGAAGGTAGGCCGTTTTGAAATATCAGCTTGTTAATGTTTTACATACTTATTGATTACATCCAGAGGGACAAACGGTAAGTAGTAATGCAAAATTACAATGCAAGAACATTTACGTACAAATTGAAATGATCATCGCTTTAAGATTTTCTGAATTCATATACTGTCCATTTTCTTGTTGCTAGTATAAACATTAACCTTATATATAAATATACTTTTCTGTATATGTATCATCAAATGATGTTTGATCTGCTGGAGATTTTACCACTGATTAAGAATTTAATAAATAGTTTTGATGATCACACATACGTTGCTGTTTTCTGTTGTTTCTCTCTTAGGAAATTTGTATTGTTGTGCCTTTTTTTTGTGTGCATATTTTCAGATATTTCTTTCATTATCTTGGCATTGCATTATTTCACTGTTTGTAATTTTATGGAATTGAGATTCTAAGATGAAGGAAGAATTACAATCATTTAGTACATTTTTTGCTCTTATATTTAATACAAATAAATTTACTATTGCCAATCAGTGAATGCATTGCTTTGTTTTCCAGCAACTGGTGATTGAAATCAGCAGGGGTTTAATGGACATAATATGGGGCAAAATATTTTCAAGTGTAAAATGTTGAAATTGAGTGGGTCACAACATTTATTGCTGTGCTCTAAAGCTGTGATGTAGTACTGGTTGTAATGTTTCAGTACTTAATTGCAATGTTGTCCCATAGTATTGGACAGGTGAATATGTCTCGCAGTCAGTCAGAATGGATCGTAAGTCGTTGGATTCGAACAGAAAAATCAGGCTCTGAATGTGATGGAAGTGGTCTGATATTATGTTGATGTTTTTTAATATAACAGAAACTGAAAGAACATTTGTCTTGCGACCAGGACAAATGAGTCGGAAGTCGCGTCAGGTAATTTCGAGTTACAGCCATTTTTTGGGTTTTTTTTGTTTTTTTACTATTCTCCTACTATGATACCAATATTTTTCTTTTTTCAGATTAAAAAAAGGTTATATTGTCATTTTATGAAAAGAAAAAAGTTATACTATCTTAGTCGGAAAGTTGTGAAAAATGACTAAAAACGGCCGTAGACCTTCATCGCCCGGTGCGACTTCCGACTCATTTGCCCTGGTCACAAGACATTTATCTGTGAACAAGAAAATATTTTTCTTATGGGCAGATTATATAGGTATATCAGGATATTGTGAGATCAACTATATAGATTTATGTGCTAATCTGTTCATGTTTGCCAATTTGTCTCCTGATTTTAGCCAGTGCTGAAGAGTCGCCTCCTGTCTCTTCAGTTTGCTTTAGCTCCGGCTAATTGCCTTTGTTTTTTACATCACATGAAGGCATATAACTTAAATTTTTTTTAAACCTCAAATTGTTGTTTTGTGAAAACCAAAAGAATTTTAGTATCTTATTCTTAGTCGGAAAGTAGTTGAAAACGACCAAAAAAGACTGTAGAGCTTTATCGTCTGGCGCGACTTCTGACTCATTTGCCCAGGTGGCAAGACAATTATCCTTTGGCCTCACTGAAGGCAACTAATGTCAGAAAATACAGGTGGCTCGTACACTTGGAGTCACATGGGGTAAGTGAACCATTTAACTGTCAGCCAAATTATCTTCCTTTGCTCCGTCCTTGAGATATAAAACAAGCACAGTAAAGAAAAAAAATAATAACTTGTGCTTTTTTAGGGTGAAACGTGTTCATGTTCATCAGAAAATTATGAAACATTTACGATATAAGGAAAGTGTTTTCTGGTTACGATAATTTTTTCACAAGTTTTGGTTCTGCATGTTTCAAAGAACACAAAAATGATTTTGTTTCCTCTTTACAATGTTTGTTTTAGACAATATGTGCTAGCAGTGAGATGTAATTTGGCGCATGGTAACAGAAAATTCATCCTTCTGTGCATGAAACAAAACAAAAAGTCGCATTAATAATCCCGGGCTATCAAGCATGCACATCTGTGCAAGATTTAAAATGTCATTACTGGTATATGTAATTCCTTTTGATGTGGATTACAGGTGCGCCTGGTTACATAAGCGTTGCTTTAGCTTAACTATGTTAGCATGACCAGTTCCAGGCAATTATCTTAAGCTTAAGTAGGTCAGATGCCCAGGAATCTGGGGGGTTAATCAATGAAAGAGTCAGTGAACAGAAAGGTCAATAGAGGTTCACTCGGACAACTATTTTGCAGCATTTAAATAAAACTGATAGCATATTATGATGAAATCAAAGTTTTCAAACATGTTTCTCAGAGGAACCTCTGTATGGCATATATAAAGAATTAATCCAATGTATTTTTATAGATCTCATGTACTGGCTGTATCATCTGTGTTATGGAAAAGTCAGCCATCGCCAAATTGAGCAATGAAATCAGAACAGGGAAGATAGAGAGAGAAATGGAAGAGAAGAGAAGGAATACAGTTAGAATATTAGATATAGTCAGAATATAATAGATTGTAAAGCGGTCAGAGCCTGTACAGTACGGGGATAAGCACTATATAAATACTCTGTATTATTAACTAACTGATTCTGCCAGCTGTTTATTTTGGCTGGTTCAATTCGTAGTAAACTATAACATATGTGTGGTGTCGGTGGCCTAGCGGTTGGGCTGTCGGACTCAGGATCTGAAGTTCCGGGTTCGAATCCTGACAGGTCCCGACATTTTGTCCTTGGAAAAGACAATTTACACACATTTCCTGACTCCACCCAGGTTTGAATGGGTACCCGACTATAGACAGTGAACGATATTGTTAGATTGATAAGGATTTGAGCGCTTAACAGGCAGCCGCCTTGTATGTTTCCCAGGAAGCTGAGAATGTTTATGAGTGTCTTCTTTGAGTCTGTCGGGGTAATAATAGATTGTAAATCGCTTAGAGCCTGTACAGTACGGGGATAAGCGCTAGAGAAATACTCTCTATTATATATCAAGGCCAATGTCTGTTGTGACTTATATGTATGAGTATTTTATTTTCTGCGTTATGTGTATAACTGTTCAAACCATAATAATCTCCTGGCTTATTAATTTTTATGACAGTTATATTTATTTGTAAGTGTTGACTTTGAAACAGTGGTTTATTCTTTATCGTTGAACTCGAGATCAAACTGTGAGCAGCTTGTCAGGGAGAGAATCAGTTTAAAAGTGGTTTGAAATAATCTCCATTCTGTGAGATAACATGCTTGTGATCTTTCATCAAAAACTTTTAGACAGCTTTTAACTGCCTCAGCCAATCTGCTGAGATGTTCTCAGGCCAGAGAAATCAATACAACATTATATTATGAAATCATCTTCATCCATATTGGAGACTGAGCGATGTCTGGCAGGAGCTTGGATAAAGGGAGAATTATAGGGAAAACTAATATTTAATCTTATAAGACTGTTAGAGAATATGTTAAATTATCAGAGAATAATGTCAAATTATCTCTTCTAATGGTCTAACTTTTCGTGAATGTGTATGTTACATCCAGTATAAAACAGCCCAACTCCCAAGAACTCATGATAAAATCGATTTTTGGAATTACATCCATAAAGATTAAATACATTTATATGTCATAATACCTGGTGGAATGTTACTTCCCTTTCCATAATTTGAACTTTTTGATTTCAGCATACAGTTGTCCATTGTATCTCAAAGTTTTGAGGTTGCAATGAACTTTTCAAGAGTGCTAGCATCTCAATGTACATGTATATTGCAGAACATATGTGTTATTTATCAGCATTACTGAGCTATAGTTGGAAGTAGATTTGCTTGTAGGTGGATTTTTTGCTTGTGATTATAGTAGTATCAGGTGGAATGATTTCTTTATTTATGATCACTAGTTACTTCCTATTTTCTTAATGCAGGGCACCTTCCTGTTTTTATTTTGATCTCCGCTTTGAAAAATTTGTGTTTGGAGATTTTTTTTATAGATTTTTTGTTATATTAGTTCTTTATATTTTATTAGAACTTTTGAGTCCAGTTATCTAACGCACAATTCACTAACTAAATTGCCCAGACATCATTAAAGATATCTTATCCTAGAAGTTTCATGTCATTCGGTACTCTAGATGTGGGTAATGTTTTGTTTCATTTATCTTTTTGCTTGCTTTCTAAGTTATTCTTGTAACGTCTTATCCTTAGAACACGTGTATAATTGATACATAATGTATACGTACACAAACACATATCTGTTTCTCATTAATTTTTTTGTTCTTGCACTTAAGTTTGCTAAAATTTTTATTATTGTTAACCAATTTTGTCATCGGTTGAGAATGCAAAAATAGTCCAGAATCCATATCTTATTTTTTGTATTTTATCTACATTCTTAAATTCTGTAGTATTTTTCTTTTTTTTCTTTTTTTTTTTCCCTGCATGTTTTGTATTTTGTTTTTGTCTAATTTTGCAGCATTTTTTTTTGTATAGTTTCTATAAAGATGTGATTATTCACTGTGAATATTACATAATTTATCCTAATACTGCTATATCTTTACACTTTTTTTTAAACAATAAATATGGTGATAAATGTGAACAGTTTTATACTTTTTTCATTGGCCACTTGATTCGTTCTATACTTTCTGCCATTTTGTGTCATGCATACGCTTATATCATTTACACATTCATTTATTGTTTGCTTTTTTGTTTGTTTATTCGTCTGTCTGTTTGTTCGTTTGTGTTTTGGGTCATAAATGGAATATTCTCTCTTGCTTTTTCATTGCACCAGTAGGCCCATATAACCACTCCGTAAAGGAGAAATAAACTGGGTATATTTCTTGCTTCTTTCACTGTGTGAAAACTGACAAAGTATCAAATTATTTCACTGCAAACAGTCTCATTAGGGCAAAGTTTTGAAATCATCAATCAGAACATGACTATCATTACCTTTCACTATTGAAAAAGCACATTATGTTAAAATGGAGAGATACCAGCCTTCAGTGGTTTCATCTAAAGAGACAATCAAATGTCTCGCAACCAGTCAAAATGATTTTTGGTATAGCGTGAAAGCTTATTTCATATCCTTTCAACTGGTGAAAAAAGTTCTGAGCCTGCTTTATTCTAGCCAGAGACATTGTAGTTTAAAGAGACAAGGAGGGACCCCCAGCTGTGACCGAAATTCCGAGAAAATCGAGTTTAAATGAACGGTCAAATGCAAAATTCTACATACCTACCTCACAAAAACCCGGTTCTAATGAAGAAATATTTATAAATGGAGAGAAAGACCGATACTGCCTTGTTCAGAAATGAATGCACTTTCAATTTCTGCAATTAAAAAAAAAAAATTCGATGTCTGATCCCTCTCATCACATTCAAAACCCGATTTCTTGGTTCTAGCCCAGTGACTAACGTCTCACTTCGACTGGCCGCAAGACATATGTTATCACAGTCATCACCATCAAGCACCTTGTGTGGAGCAGATTATGAAGGAGTTATTGTTCATTGTGTTGTTAGGTGCCCCCAAGTGTTCAGGCTGTTTCTGAAACTTGTGCATGTGTGTCTTAAGCCTTTCTTCTCCTCTATTTTTCCTCTTATACTTAACTGTCTTGTGCCCCGGGCAAATGAGTCAGAAGTCGTGCCAAGCATCTCGATCTTCGGCCGTTTTTAACTCTTATTTTGACTCAGATACCAACTTTTTTTCGTTTTTTTCACAAAACAAAAATTTAAGCTTTTTCAACCTGAAAAAAAAAAAAAAAAAATTGGTATCTGAGTTGGAAAATAGTGAAAAAAGTCCGTAACTTGAAATCGCCCTGCATGACTTCCGGATCCGACTCATTTGCCCTGGACACAAGACAGTTGTTCCTTAGTAATGGAAGAAAAAACATAGATGCATGATTAAAAGATGGTAATGAAGATTTTATGAGAAATGAAATCAACACCGGCAAGCAAAAAGCAACAATTTAAATGTAATATTCTAACTCTTTATTGAAAACATACTAACCTTCCCTCAAAATAATGTTGGCTACGTTTGCCCCAGGTTATAGAAAGCTTATAAAAAGCACATCAAGCACTGTTTCGAACTATGAACTTCAAAATGTACATCTTTAAAAATATCCTGCCTCAGACTTTGGCTACACTGTACAACTTTTGCTCTAATCTGAGTGAGCAATATAATAGTGGGGTTATGTCCAGCCACAGTTTAATATATACTGACTGACACACATCTGAGGAATATTATATGTAATTAGGTCATGTGTCAGTAGTGAGTTTTTCTTATTATAACACCAGTCTGCAGATTTCTACTATAGGTCTCTATATACTATATATATATATATATATATGTATGTAATATATATATATCTTTATTATATAGGCCTATTATATGATACATAGAACGTGCATAAGACGACATAAGCTAATTATAAGCAATATTCATGATGAAACATGAAAATGACTGTGAATGAGATGGGAGAATGAAACCAAATATTAAATAAATAATTAATAATAATGATTGTAATGAAAAATACTGCTCTGGTAAGAACAACATCAGAGTAACACTCTGTAGCATACAAAAGTATTACAGGTATAGAGTGCTACGTGGCTATTTTTTAAAGGTAAATTTCAGTCCATACGTAAGTTATATATTCAGCCTATCGCGACAGCTACAACAGCAGGGGAATGGTGGAGACCCCGCTTTCGAACAGGGCTCTTGTCAAACGAGACACTATGACAAAACATTGTTTTTTCATGATAAGTCATAAAAATATCAATATCAAACGAAAGACTTTGTCATCACTTTATTTGTACACAATAAAAACAAGATTTACTTAGGATTTTCTGGTATTTATGTTTACTTTAGTTAACCCTAACTCTTGCACTCACGCTCTTAAGTGTAACAGAGAATATCATGCAAAATAGGTTGTTTATTCTTTGTTGCACCTATGGATAACGAAGCTGCTAAATAAAAGCCAAGCTTAGTATCTGCTCGAACCATAAACTGTCAAACAAAACCAATTCTAAATTAAATAAAACCTTAATAAACCATTTTGATCGTCAGCCAAATATATTCCCTTTGCCAAGTACTAGAGGTGTAAGACAAGCATTATAAAGAAGTAAAAAAAAAAAAACAACGTTTTTCAAAACCCAAGTAACTAAACAAAATTTGAAACATTTATTTTACCAGGTGACGAATTTTTTTTTTTCATAATTTTTTCATAATACATGTATTTTGCTTCACGTTTCAGACAGCAGGAACAAAAATGTTGTTGTTGTTTTTTTTCTCTTTTTACACTGCTTACATTATTCCCTTGTACTTGGCTAAGGGATGTGACCTAGCTGGCTGAAAACAAAAAAAAAATGGCTCATCGTTCTACACTTTATGTCACTGAAGTATTCAAAATACATTGTAGCATGTATGACGTAATTGTAGGGTAATAAGTTATGATTATACCGCCGTGCACGGGAAGACCAAGTATAGGGCTGGAGGGTCAGTGCGTCACGGCGGGTGTCCGCGTCATCTATGTCCGCATCATGTCAGACTGTACCAATTTGCACCAAAATTGGCTCATTTCAATAGCTCTGTGGTCAGAAGAAATAGGCCAATTTTGGTGCAAATTGGTACAATCTCGCATGATGCGGACATAGGTGATGCGGACATAGGTGACGCGAAGACCCGCCGTGACGCAATGACCCTCAAGTCCTATATAACTCCTTGATGTTTGATACGCTAATGATTTGAGCTGCTATTGTCTGACATTTTCCAAAGAGGCAAGGACTAGAAGCATCACCGTGCAACTTCGGAAGTAAAAAAACTTTAATAGCCTTCCCAAATTAATGCTAAGATGGTTGTTTGCATTCCCGTGAAAGGGATACGCCTATCATAAGAGCACATATCTGTAGTTTTTTTGTTTTTTGTTTTAAATCATGGTGTTATTCTAACAATTCCGATGTATCCCTGAGTGTTGTGTGGCTTTCAGGGGTCTGAAGTGGCCCCGTGTTGTAACCTCTGGCTCATCATACATACCTTGAGCCAGGGTCCTTGGAGAGCGTGGAGGAAGTGGGCAGGCAGGGCTTATTCTCTGGGAGAGGGAATATCAACAGTTAATTTGTAATAACAATGAGACAGTGGTATGATGTTATTCCACATAACAGACTATAGATATGGCAACATGAAACACTAAGCCCTTGCACGAGAACATCATTTCCTTCTACTTAATGCTATAAGAGAAAAGACAAAAGCACAGAATAACCTTGTGCAATAAAAGATA
>JBCEWB010584746.1:0-18232 GCA_039654565.1 Peronia peronii | reverse complement strand
AGATAGATAGATAGATAGATAGATAGATAGATAGATAGATAGATAGATAGATAGATAGATAGATAGATAAGGAAAAATATTACTCTGTGTCTACTTCTTTCAAAAGATCAGCGTCAGCGAAATATATGCCAGTAACATAGGAACTGATGACACGGGTTGATGTGACAAAATATCACAACGCTGAGAGCGTGAAATCTTCGATTTGACCATATATCTAAATGTCATGTATGCACGCCAAATACAGGGAAAGCTTGCGTCTCTTGACTACACAATAGTAGTATGGCCTAATCGTTGTGTTCAAAATGCAGAGGAAAACTAATAGATCAGATCACTTATATCTATTTTGGTATGAATATCTGTGAAACAAAACAGTGGACTTTTAGAAAGTTTACCATTAAACATGGAAATTTGTTCGGTGTCGTTCGCTGTGATTTATTAGTTTCTTTGTTTATTTGTTAGCTTGCTCATACGTTTATTGGTTTATCTGTATGTTGATTCTGCGTTCTGCCGATCAGGTGGAGTTTCGCTACGGATTGAGCAAGTCTTTCCACGATGGCGAAATATCCTGGCCTGAGGTGGAATAGCTAAGTAAGTACACGTCTTATCGCGGTCAGGGTACCTTGCGACAGGGGACACTCTAATTCAGAGAACTCTGGCCGCGGGCCGGGCACACTCTAGGGGTTGTTTATGTAAGGACTGCTCGTTAGCAGTGGGCGGATCGCCCAGCGCCTTGGTTACAGAACTTCATTAGCCCAGCCAGGCCAGGCATCACGGATTGATGACAGTTTGACAGACGTTCTGATGGCTGTGATCAAAGACAGAGACCTGGTATTTACTTCCACAGATATTTTGAGTTACACAAGCTGAGATTAGAAACAGGTTGGTAGAGATAAAGCGCACAGTTTTGTTTCACGGAGATAAGGCGTACAGTTTTGTTGCAGAGATAAAGCACATAGTTTTGTTCCACAGAGATAAAACACACTGTCGCTCTACACAGATAATGCGCACAGTTTTGCTCAACAGAAATAAGCGCACAGTTTTGCTCTACATAAATAAAGTGTACAGTTTTGTTCCAGAGAGATAAAGCGCAATAGTTTTGTTCCACAAAGATAAAGTGGACTGCGGAGAGCACAGTTTGGCTGCTGCGAGATAAATTGCACATTTTTCTTGCACACAGGACATTGTCTGGCGGTGTGGAGAAGTAGAGCACAATTTTAAGGTAGTTTTCCAAATGTGATACAGTCCCACCAAGATTGTAAGGAAATCGACACCTGATGATGGCTTCTGTTGTTTTTATTGTAACAATGAGCAAAGTCCTAACTCATGTCTTCAGTTTTATACCCATAACCCAAGAACAATCATTAGACTATGTTACAGAAACCTAAACAGTTAAAATGCATCTAGGTCTAGTTTTTGCTGTATTGTCGATGGAACTCTTCCCCTTTTGTGTAAGAGGTATAGATACATTGTAAGTTCGCATGACCATGTTCTACGGGTACCTTTGAGGGCACTCGACCACGAACTACACTGTGTAACGTATGACCGGTTTACTTATACATGTAACGCGGTGTGAAGGTGAGCAGTTATGCAGACACTTGAGCTTTTTTTTTTTTTTTTTTGGTGCTTTCCAAACGCGACTCTTACTACATTCAATTCATACGAATAAAGTGTGCAGCAATTGCTCCTTAGTTACAAATAATGCACACACACACAGGGAGAGAGAAAGAGAATGAGAGAGAACATTGTCATTAAAAGGTTCAGTACTATGAATGAATAACAGCTATTGTATCAAAATATGGCCATGCGGGCTCGATGTACAATCGAAACCCGTTTCTTCAATTGCAAAGAGCGAGCTTGACTCATTTCGCGAAGATGTTTTCTTTGTTATTAATAGTTTTATGCTGGTTATTTTGTCTTCAAGTTATGAGCATGAAAATAATACGATGATGAATTAACCTTTACCGCTCAACATTTCAATTCAGTGCAGAAAAATTAATTTTACTAACGTTTCATCTGTTAGCGTCTCGGAAAATCATATGCAGAGAAAAACGATCCAACTCTCGACAAGGGATGAACTAAAATTGCAATCTGTCCTTTTGATTGGACATCAACGACACAGTCTGGTGTTATCAAGTGTTCTGTTGCTGGAGAATAAGTGGTTTCTTTATTAATTGTGATATATTCACCACAATCCATTTTGATTTCATGTGAAGAAAACTTCATATGGGGATATGTAGAATAAACTTGTTTTGAACTTAAATTGTCTTGTTTTATGTTAAAGCATCAAACCCTCAGAAAGTCTTCTGCTTCCGAAGCAACTCAATCAATGTTGTAAAGGCGGTTACTTTTGATGATGGCTTTCATGACCGTTAAATGTAAAACATGCAAAAAAAAAAGGTTTTACTGCTATCCCTAATTCAGAGCAGAAGTAATTCGTGCTATAGGAATTCAAGTATAAAATTAAAGTATAAAATATAGATCTAGTTTCTTGTGTTATCTTAGGAAACTTACACGTATCGCCTTCCAGCAAGATTTCGTCAAACAAGATTCTAGCAAGGTAAGAATCCGTTCTTTTTGTCATTTGCAAACTTCTTGAACTAAGATTTCATGAGTGCCAGAATGTTATCTTTGCTACAATGAACTCCATTTTAATTTCTCTCGACCATCTCAAACATTATCTTTATGGGACTGTTTTTTCATCTAAGACAGCGACTTTCCTGGCTTGTGGCAACTAGTCATGAACAAATTACACGTTCTGTAGCGCGATATACATTTGCCCGCTCTCTCAAAGTCGTGAAAAGCGTCTCTTCAGATTTAATTATCCATACATATCCACTTTTTTCGTTAGTCCAAATGTGGATATTTTTTTGTTTTGTTC
The DNA here is from genome assembly GCA_039654565.1 of Peronia peronii. NCBI lineage: Eukaryota > Metazoa > Mollusca > Gastropoda > Systellommatophora > Onchidiidae > Peronia > Peronia peronii. The sequence goes on along the minus strand of JBCEWB010584746.1, from coordinate 15,354 downwards.
TGGAAAGTTTTCTGTGTGCAAACACAGCCCAGCCGATATTGTAAGTAAGGTTTCTTTTCTTTATAGGATGGGTTTTTTTCTGGTCTTAAACTTAACCTCGGTCTGAAACTCATAATTATAATGAAATCTCTAATTAACTGTGTTAAGGAGCCTATAAAAACTGAAGGACACCTCGCTTAAGTTGTTCGTTTTGCCCATAGAATTCTTTTTTTTTTTTTTAAGCTTTCGGCAGTTGGGTGAATGTTGGACTTTGATAAAGGCAAAATCTTTAGGATGTCACTGATAGGCTCGATACTGAACTCAGCAGGCACTGAACTTGTCAGTGAGGGAGAGTAATTTTGTATTGTCTTATTAAGTTATTGCTTTTGTCTTTTTTCTCCTTCTTTTTTTTTTCTCTCTCTGATCTCTCCGCGTATGAACACGACACACAGAAAAATAACATATTGCTACGCTAACTGAAAGAGGTAAAAGAACAGTGAAAAAAAGCTTACTATTGTGCGTTGAAGAAGAAGCATAACACACAAATTTAAACAAACAAATAAAAAAAAGGTAGTAGTTAAGTGGGAAGACCTAACTTACCTGAAGAGTAGCAGATCCTCTAGTATTATGCAGTGGTTATGCGTGATCTGTCACAGTTATGTGCACAGTAAAACTTTGTCCGGTAGGTTTGTGAACCAGAGAATGTGTCACAGCGTAACCACCACCGCGAGGTGAGCACTCCTCGCCCAGAAACTACTCACACAGATCAGCGATTTACTCAACACGTTCACGCAGAAAACAACAACGCCTATACGGTCCGCTGAAGAGATCGGTTTCTCTTAAATTGTACTTTTTTGGGTATATATTCAATAAGGCTGTCTTGTGCAAATCTTCTGAATAGACCAAATGCTATCTCAAAATCGTGTTTTATACCTTTTTTTTTTTTTTTAGTGACTTATATAATCATCCAACTACATGAGTATTTCTGTGTTTCTACACGAAATCATGTTTATATCAATCTCTGAACTGACACAAACGCTATTAATTGTTAATAAAATTCTAGAAATGTTCATGAAAATGTGAATAATGCGCTTGTTAAAGTTCGCTAACTTAAGAAGTTTATAAGTAAGAAAACCACAATGAAGTTCCGAATTTTGCAGTCATAGTTGACGCACCGAGCAAGCTAAGAGAGACTAGATTAAGAATGGTAAGCTTATGACAATAAAGTAGTCCAGTATTGTAGACTTTGAATAAATTGATCAAAGGTTTGACAGTACAGACACTGAGCGCCCGCCAGAGATTGACAAAACAGAATAGGAGAAGAGTTTTTTTGTTTTTTTTTTTCGCTGAAATTTCGTCCACTGCACGTGCTGGAGAGATTGACTGCGCGCGCCGCGCACGGACAAGCGACACGCCAACTAGGCAGGACGGTGTGCGCGTGATCCGCTCAGCTCGCTCACCTTCCCGCGCTTCGTCTCACAGCCTCACGGCCTCACGCCGGCCCGGAATATTTTAGCTGTGTGATGAGCCAATGGAAACTTAGCATCCACTGACGGTCATTTCGCAATACCCTGCTGTTCTCCGGACCGGGGGAGGGAGAAGAGAGGTGTTCCTGAGTGAGAAAGGGTCCCTAACAAGTTCTGGCTCTTCCGCAAGTGAATTTGCTCCAAATAGCAGCCAAGAAAAGTCAAAGGTTACGAGCTGGACACACAGTCAGAAACAGAACATACAACGTGAAACTCGATGGAAAATAATTCTGCTTCAACAACAGCTTGCGTCACTTTAGGACAATCTTCGATATCTAACCACCCCCCACTGGGACAAAAACCTATAACATGATCAACGTAAGCGAAACAGTTTCTGTCCAGGTTACGCTATTTCATTTTTTAAAACTTAGATCGTATCTCTATATATCTTCATCTTCTTCTATGCCCTTAAGTTTGAGTGAGAAAATTGGGCCGCCTCCTGATGAGTTGTGCACTAATCTTCTCCATCCGTCTCGATTGTGAATTCGGGCCCAGGTCCCCACATCATAAACTAAATGACAGATAAAGCCACGCCACGCTAAATCTAAGTTTGCACAATGAATATATGATGAGGATAGTCCATACAGCAATATCAGCACTCATAATAAATGAAATTATGGAGAACAGGCTCTTAAAAAAAAAAGAATGAGGTGGGGTTTGGGGGGGGGGAGGGGGGAGAAGAGAATGCTTACTTTTCAGCTTCTTTAACAAACAGATTTATTTCCTCAATAACAGGTGACAACCTATCCTGTCATCTTCTGCAGTGTGTCTGGTGTCCACAACAAAAGGTTCAATGAAAGAAGTGGGGAAAGGTAAGGTGTGTGGGGTTATGAGATGCGCAAAAAAGGGTGTAAACAAATTTATATAATACAGGATGTCTCAAAAGTTTGGACATATGAGAAAAATTACTGGCTACCACCTTTTTTTTTGTGCAGTTAATGCATTGGATTTATGTGAATTTCGCAAAGGACATCAATTTTTGCATAAATGGTGGAAATTATATGTAAGATCCTACATATATATTAATATTCAAATACGATAAGTGTTTTTTATACTTGTTTGTTTTTTTGTTTGTCTGTTTGTTTGTTTGTTTGTTTATTTGTTGTTTTTAGTTGTTTGTTTATTTTTGGAAAATGCGCATACTGCCTTTGCTGTCCAGACTTTACGGACATCTTGTAGATTTTTTTAAAATGTGTGAATTTAATCTTTAAAAGTCGTAGTACACAAATTAACAAGCTTATGTCTGCCAATCTTCTGCTAGAGAGAAAAGAAACAAACACATGTCACCTGCAGCTGTCAAGTTACACACATACACACATACGAATACACTAACAACCATACATACACACATAGAGCCATATATTGACATCGCATATATCAAACATAACATGAAAGCTCTTGCACTTGCAGGCATGCCTGTTATCGTCTTTCTCTCAACCCTTTCAGCTTGGGCCGTGAGTAAGAGAGGTTCTCACGTGTGTCACACACACAGAGACTCAAAGACCAGAACATCAGACACTGACTCAGAGCACGTGCCTTTGGTGTCACTGACCTGGATTTCGACTAAGTCAGACAAAGCTTGACATCGACCAGTCCTCATTCTAAAACGTAGATCAATGTAATTGTTCGTATAAATGAATCACTGTACGATTTTGGCAGAGAGCTCATAGCGGAATTTATGTTTGAGATGATTACATGATCATTGCTTTCTCTGGGCATATACGTGAGCATGGATAGATCTATGTGTGTGCTTTTGTTGCTGTTCTGTTGGTGGGGGTTGTGGTGGTTTTATTTTGTTATGTTTTGTTAAGAATAAATGGCATAAATCGTTCTATCATAGAACAATAAAATTGATTATGCACAAACGTCAGAAGAACAGTTTAAAAAACAACAACAATAAAAAAAAACCAAAAAAACAAAGGAATACATTCCTTTGGAAGATCTGAAGTCCAAAATTAAATTCTGCCGAAAGCTTGGCACATTGGCAAAATAGCAAAATCGCGTTTCACACCCATGAAGTCAGTGTTAACATCTAAACACATCTGTTTCGAATTGAGACTGAGACTTGTGAAGTGCTATATATATATTCGGTTTTGCTGTATCGGTCACAGACTTGGACTCTAAACAAAAATCTGGAGAAAAAAAAACAGAGGCCTTTGAAATGTGGAGACTCAGACATATGGGAGGGATTAGTTGGACAGAAAGAAAGACCCAACAAGGGTGTTTGTACTATGCTAAAAGTCAGACCTCCACCACTGACAACAATTCAAAAAAGGAAATTACAATATTTTGGTCACATCAAACGACACAACACCATCTGTAAGGATATACTGGAAGCGAACATCGAAGGAAAACGAGCGAGAGGAAGACAGCGAAGAATATGGACGGATGACCTCAAGGACTGGACGAATCTATCTATGGAGGAATGCACTAGAAGAGTGGAGGACAGAGAGAGAGATGGCGAGTCATTTCACGTCAACCTCGAAAGAGATGGCACAGAGACACATATTGGCGCACTGACATTCTTACAGCAGGCTAAACATTGAACATGGTGTTCTATTCATACTTGTCACAGCAGGATGGTGAGCCGTCCCATTGCTTTCACCGTCAATGTCCAAGCCCAAAATGTAAGTGGACAGATCAAACTTTGAACTTCCATTTCTCTGTCTGGAGTTGAGTAGGCTTCACCAACGGGTCAGGATTTGCACCAGCTTTAACCCTCTAGAGCCTATTGTAACATAATGATACATACCAGGATAAGCTCCAGAAGACTAAACGGCAAGGGAAACAGAGATATTTATGTATGGAAATAATTACAAGTTCCTATGAACAAATTCCATGCATACCTCACAAATAATTTTATTTTAGAATGTTGAGCTTCAGCCTTGATTTGAAGCAATAGTCTGGTTTTGCTCTAAAGATGTAACGGGTTCAAGAGGGTTAAGGTACATTCACTGAACACCTTGTACATCACATTACTATTATTTCCCCAACTCCTGAAACATAACATTCCACAATATTGAAAGACAACTTGCTGGATCATCACATTCTCTAAACGCATTATGCTGACTATAGATCATGCTCAAGCTGCAAAGTGTGGACATACTTATACTGTAAATCTACAACAAAACCCACAATAGGCTTATGGACTCGAAAACTGCTGAATGGATCGATATGAAATTTGGCACACGCATATGAATCTGTGTTTCTATTTACATAAACCCGAAAAAAAAGCCTATGATCTTTGACATTGTCCTAAAAATGCGATAATTATTGGAAAATAAACTCGAAAGGTGCTTGATCCGAATTGTACGTTCGACAGTGTGACGCGTTCAAAACACGTTTTCTTTGAGTAACACGCAGTTTAATCAACCAAAATATCAACATCGAGGTGCGCACGCTTGCCATACACTTTACGTCGCAGGGTTATAATCCCACAGAGGCCATGGGTTCTCTTCTAGTAGGAAATAATACTGGTTATCACTGTTTCTCGTGAATTAATGGGTCGGATTTTTGTCAATCTTGCAAAGAGCATTGAATTCTGCAGGATGTCCAAAAAGTCTAGGCACAAAGATAAAATGTGTATTTTCAATAAAAAATAAGCACGAAAAATGTTTATTAAATTGGAATATTAATCTTGAACAACTTGAAAATGATATCCCTCATTTCTGATGTAAAAATTGATGCCCTTTGTAAGATTCACATCAACCGGATGCATGAACTCAACAACAACAAAGAAAAGGGTGATAGCTAGTGATATTTTCCAGGTATCCCTGTATATTATTAGATTATTTAAATCTTAAAACTGGCCTACATTTTACCAGTCGAAACAAATTAAATGTTTTCGAGGAGAAAGGGCGATTTTCAAAGTCCGCTAGACGTATGCATTCCCCATGGTTAATCTAGGCCCCTGTCTGTGGTCTGTTGATTTCGGTGTCGGAAAATCCGTTTTGTCTGATCAATGCCCAAGAGAGAGATTGGATAATAAGATGGCCAGTTTCAGTGTTGAAGTTTCTCCTAATTTCATCGGCGCGGCGAAGCTTCACTGGTCAATACTGAATGTTCACTGTGGACACAGGCTGTGGGCAATTAGCCACCTCAGACATTCTTGATCGTTTTGGAGGTTGACACAGCAAAGATCACCGCCTCCAGACACATCCGCACAAACTCTCCCTCTGTGTGCGTGTGTGTATGCATGTGTGTCGTTCTCGTTCTTTCCTTCTCTTCGTTTTCTTTATTTTGTCTGCCTCGCTGTCTGTCTGTCTGCTTGTCCGTCTGTCTGTCTGTCTGTCAGAGGGTGTCTATCTTTCTTTCTCTTTTCCTTTCCCTGTCTGTCTGTCTGGTCGCCTGTCTGTCTAAGGGTACCTCTCTCTTTCTTTCTCTCTCTGTCTACCTGTGTGAGTCTGTTCTGTCGTCTGTCTGGTTAACTATCTGTCTGTCTGATGGTGTCTTTCTCCGTTTCTCTCTCTTTCTTTCTCTCTTTCAGCCTCCATCTTTCTTATTCACTCGTGCTTGCCCCTCGCCTCACTTACTTATTTACAGCTTTTCGTTCACACTCTGTAACAACCCCACACCTATTTGCCATGTTTATCGTCGGTGATGCCATTTCTATCGTTAATGTTGTTGTTCTTCTTTTTTCTTCTTCATCTCCTTCTTCTTCTTTTTCTTCTCTTTGTTCATTTATTTATTCTTCCTCGTCTTTTTTACCCTCTTCTTTTTCTTGTTCTTCTTCTTCTTTTTTTTTTTCTAGATGATTTCCCAATTGCTGATCTGAAATAATTCGGAAGGCAGATTTCAGATTAAAGTGTCAAGTTTTTGAATGAATGTTGTCTTTTTTTACCTGTCTCGAGGCTGACAGATTTGCTTGGGAAATGAAATTAAAACGATTGAGCTGGAGCGATCGCGCACCAATACGGGGTATCTTGAGACAGACACAAGCATAGACACACACAAGCAGACAGATGGACAGTCAGAACAGACAGGCAAACAGACTGATAGACAGGCAGACCGATAGATCGACCCAGCCAGACAGGCAGACAGATAGAGGGACAGACAGACTGGCTGCCAGCTAGAGGAAACCAGACAGACACACAAACAAACAGACAGACAGCTAGACAGACAGATAGATTGACAGACATTCACACAGAAGTGTTATTGAAAATATGCTTACTTATCACCGGCTTGCAACGAGGATAACTATGAACATTGTGTGAACAAAACTTAGTCAACACTTTCACTTTACTGTTCCCGTTCGCTGCTACCATCAGCGTTGCGGGGAGACAGAGACGTCTGTTATAGCATCTCCTGAGAGTGCCTGCCACGGAATGCGTTTTGAAATAAACCAGGTCAAAATGCTTTCATTTAATAAGTACCAGTATAGTTCTTTATTCCACTGATGTATGCAGTAAAAGGAAAAAGACTTTCTGAATGCGACAGAAGTATTTTTTTGTGAGATCGTGTGACATCCAGAAATAGCTACTGGTGTTTATATAAACGAAATTAATAATAATAGAGAGCATCTATGCAGTGTTTTGCACCTTTGTATACCAACAAAAGAAAGACAGATAGGAAAAGACCGAGAATGAAAGACGGATTTCAAAAGGAAAATCCGTATTTCAGGACTGAGGATAATAATTTGACAAGAGAAAAACTACAATCGCAGTGTTTCAGACATTGTGAGACGCTGATTCCCAAAGTAGTGAAGCAGGGTAACATGCGTCTACAGACAGAAGGTCAGCCGGCCTAATGCGCATGTGCTGAAACGGCAATCAGCTGAAACCGGTTCAAATATGACATTTTTTTATGCAAAGATCTAGGTTTATATCGATCTAAATATGTTATTATTATTATATATACTCTAATCCTAACCCTAACCCCAACGCTAACCCTATAGTTCGTTCGGTATGACGTCATATGCATGCGCAATAGCCCGGCTGACCCTCTGTCTGTAGATGCAGATACCAGTTGAAGAAGTTACCAGTCGTGTCTGCCATGTTCCCATCTAGATTTGGTGGTAAAACAAGGGTGAACACATATCGAGGTCGCGTGTAAACTTTTATCAAGCTCTGCTCATGAAGCGAAGACCAAACTCTCTGCTAAGGTCTCCGCCAAGGCTGGTAGTTATTTTTGGTGGCAGGTAAGAAATTCCATCTTCTCCGGTTAGGATGTTGGAATCAGACACCCAACGTCCGTAGATCCACTGCATGTGACGTCACGAGCCAGGAAGCAGTTTATCCGCCATTTTGAGTTTTTAATCAAGTTACCTTAGCGTTTATTTGCTGTGCTGTACAGATTTAGATCTAGAAGCTAATCACACACACCAAGTTTGCCGCAAAATCAGCGAATCAAACAGGTAGAAATAACTTGCTGTTATCACCCCGTTGTGACGTACTGATATTGTGAGGATCTTTGGAATCAAGTTTCTGCTGCATATCTGGCTTTGGAAGTTGATTTAGATACTTAATCTTTATCTTTTCAGCCATTGTTGTCATAGCGACTATTCACTCAAAATGGCGGAGGCGGAAGTAAACAAGCGCCAGCAGTGGATGTATGGGCTGAAGTTTCACTCTTCCATTCTTTGATCCGGCAATTTCTACAATCAAGTGAACTGAGAGATGATGCCACTGGCCCGATTTTCTTTTCGTTTCTGTTAGTAAATCGTGTTACTATTTCTCCGGTACCTCGTTTCTAAAGTAAGTGGAATTTAGTTTTTAACTATATTTTAGTTTCAGTTTTGTAAACATCATATATTGTAAAATCCTCCGCTTGACTAGTTTTTTTTTCCCACTTCCTACATAATAAAATTACAAATTCAAAATATGTAGCAAGTTCTTCTCATCAGTTCATCATTTATACTCCCAAAATTTAGAATAAATCACGAGAAAACTAGCTATAAATAATGGCTTTTCAAAAATTTACATATTACTCTAAATTGCATGAATAAATTGAACCCAAACCCAAATAACAGAGATCAGCCCTCACACGTCGATGGAAGTTCTTGAGATTTCTATCAACGAATGAATCAATCAGACCTGAATACAACTCACTTAATGTCTTCAACCTTTAAACAAATCAGCTCTAATGCAAAAATCGTTAGCTTTTTTCTCGGTTATGTCCCGGTGACTTCCTATTATGCCACAATATCTGCATTTTATTTGCAAATTGAACATTTTATTTATGAACAGCAGAGCGTAACATCTTTGCCTTGGCCTCTTTTAATATAGGAAACTAGTACATGAGAAATATACCAAGTGGCCAAGTATAGGCTAACACTTTGTAGGTAGGCACTTTACTTGTTTTAAAACAAGATATTACATTTAAATTTCTTAATTTAATGCTTTATTTACATTTAACAACGTTTAACCCTTGTTGAATGTTCAAAACGGTTTTGAATTAGTTTAGAAGACCTATAACACGACACAAACAGTTAAACAACTGCTAGCCTACTTTTGCAATGAAATTGTGTTTTGTTCAAGGTTTTGTTTATTTTGGTGATTAATTGCGTAAGTATTAAAAAAGATTGGGTAACGGATCTATTTTGGATACTATGTCGCCTAAACAATGGTTAGAGTTAGGATTACTGTTAGAATTAGGGCTAAGATTAAAATAATTGGCCTCCATCGGTCAGTGCTGACCATGGCTAATGTACACGTGCTGGTTGTCCACTCGACCGGATAGCGTCTCCTGCAGCTGAAAGAGCGATTCGTGAATGGCACGGTTAAAATGCTACTATGTAGGTGAACTATCGCCCAAATAGTGAAAACAATGGGGACAATTTACTATTAAAGTGTGGTGTCATCCAGATATTGCTTGCTTTTATTTAAATAAAGGATTCATTCATTCCTGCAATGATTTCTTTCGTATGTCAGCTTCCTACAGCTTCTTGCATTTATTTCCATCCTAGACAAACCTCCTCGTCTATTGATGACAAAGTCTATGTCTTGTTCTTCTGTTCTCTTCCGTGAGCTCCTCCCAACACGTCCTCTCTTTCTTCTTCTTGTATTCTGTAAACATTTTTTTCCACCTGTTGCTGTTGTCGTCTCCAAGATTTGCTGTGGTTGTTGTTGTTGTTATTGTCGTCGTCGTTGTTGTTGTTGTTTGTGTCAAGGTCTTTGCAGTTCCAGTTGCAGCTGTGAATCTAACAATTGTGGTTGTCGCTGTGATATCTTGCCACCTCCTCTTACCTCATCTGTTCTTCTTTCTCCCTCCGTTTCTCCTCCTCCCTTCTCTCACTCTCTCGTTCACTTCAGGTTTTCTATCTCCTCCTTCCCTGATCATGTTCAAGGTCTCTATCTCACCCCACACCCCTAGAGAGCTGCAGTTACGGCAGGAGTGTCAGGACAGCACAGTGAGCAAATCTATTATCTCCCCTCAGAGGGGAATCCATTGCTCATGGCCGTGAGAAAACGAATATACGAACACTCTCCGAGCAAAACCGAAGTAAATTTTCTACCGTACTTTGACACAACGCCTTATTTGTGACATTTCTATCATTTTCAGACTTATTCCAAAAAGTAAACAATAAACAAACTGTTGACTGTGAATCAGCATTCACCAGGCACAAGTGAACACAAAGATTCATACCGGACTAGTTAACCTGATTTATTGCACTCAGATCCTTCCAGGCGGTGATACAAACTTTGTACTATTTACTGGTGTTAACACATATAGACATAATTAGCCACAAACATTATTTTATATCAAATATCAGACCTCAACATTACAACATCCCAGGACATGGACATGGACAGGCAAAATATATATGGTAAGTAATTCAATTTTACAGGACCTATGTAAATAATGAACCTAAATATAACATATTATGATTAGTCTATCCAGGGGAAACAATACTTGGATGGTTAAAGGGTAATAATTAAATAGGTTCCATAACACAAACAAACAACCAACAAACAAAACAGTAAACAATACAAACATCACTTCTCAACATATTAAAGGATAACTTATTACATTCCTGCATTCTCTAAAAACTGGATTTGATTCACTTTTCCTTAAGAAGAGAGATCGCTAAAATAATGGGGATAAACTTTGAAACAGCATTGAAAAAGTGTTTTATCAAAGAAGACGTGTTGTTCTCCCTGTTGTCTCTGACCTCATTTCGTCTCCATTACTGCGGTTATTTGCTTCTGCGTCGTCTCACTGCTTTGATACCAGTTCTCCATTTGAATTTTGATTGGAAATTTTCTCCGTCGACAAGACAAAAGCTCAGGCATTATATTCGTTATTGTTCTTGGTTTTGTTTTCCCCGTGTATTGCGATGTTTCAAAATGATGGAAAGGACAGGCTGTACTGATGCCCACTGGGCTATCTTTGGCGTCGTTGTATGCCCACATTCCGATCTGTCAGTGTAATGAACTCAAGAGAATGAATGTGCAGGGCTGGAAAATCTGACCCAGATTCTGAAAGTTCTGGCATGTTCTATCCCTGTCAACATACCATTACAAACTGTCTTTCCAATTTCATGATAATGCTTCTTAAAAAGAATAAACAAAAACAGAAAATTGCAGTTCATTTTTGCCATCTCTCTTTTAAGAAATAGATAACAAAATTCTCTTTTCTGGGAGAAATGTAATAAAGTGATGAATTATATTGTCTCTAAATATTGCAGAAAATTATAGTGCAAATAAGTGGGGACGGAAAGAAGTATATTGTGGTGAAATAAAAAAGCCTTTTGTCACGGCCTGTCAGCCTGTGTGTCCTGCTGGCTGCTCTAGCTCCGTGACGTGAAGTGACTTTGACTCTACTGGGTTGACGTGACTATGACTGTACTGAGCCTGAGATGACGTGACTCTGCCTGTGCTGGGTCTGGGATGACATGACTAAACTCCCGGGATTTCTTGTTATTATTACTGATGAGATTGTTTTTGAAAGTCTCAATGTTCTTTTATGTCGTGCTTTTTTTGCTTTTTTTCGGATATTCTGTCTTTCGTTTTTTTTTTTTTGTTTTTTTCGGTTCTTTCCCTAGCTGGTTTGTTATCGACAGGGATCTGTGTTCTTGTGATAATGACGTTGGTGGTGAGGAGGAGAGAATGGAAAGAAGGTGAGAGAGAGAGAGAGAGAGATAGGGCTAAGGAAGAGGAGAATAGGGGGGGGGGGGGAGAAGGGTGAAAAAGGATAGATGAGTAGAGAAAAGAAGAGCGCAATTGGGCTGCAGTGACGAAAACCAATTTTCGGAGGTATAAGGTTTGACAGCATCCTGTTTTTCTACAGATTTAGTCATATTGAATTCTCTTCCTACGATGTTAGTTCAAACTGGCAACCTGTTGGCATTGGAAACGCAAAATTATAATGATTGTCTCATAAGAATCAATCTCAGTTGGAGCCTTCAGGCCTTCTGTATATTGCTTGTCACATAGAATGCGTTTATCATTACGACTTGATTTACTTGATCACAGATGGCCATCTCTGTCTTATCTGAAATGCTACAGCAGATGATGATGACGATTGACAGGTAATAATAAGGAGGAGGAAGAGTATGAAATTCAGTCTTGACATTCGTGGCGTGTCAGTACCAAAAATAACAGATTGATTGTCTTGATGAGCCAGGTTCGAAATTTGGAAAATTTTTTGTTGTTGTTGATTTCTCATATTTGTGCCTTTTTTATAAATTATTTTTTTTTTAAATGAGGTTTATCCTCAGTGTAAAGTCATTTTCTATACATCAGCCACATAGTTATTTATCCGTCAACCATATCCCATCGTCTGTCTGTATCCAGTATAATGCAAGGTCATATGGTGGATGGAAGCCGAAACACGTAAAGTAAATGACTATATGACAATGGTGGTCTCACAAGCCGGGAGCCCTGACTCGTGAACATCATTCTCCACGACAGTCACTTCCCCCCCCCCTCCTCCCCCCCACCCCACACACCTTCCTAAATCCACCCAACCCCATATATTTTTTCCCCTAAGACTGATTCATCACAACATTATATGTTCATCTACCTTTGGTTAAATTTATAAATTGTGTCCTTGAAATACTGCGTTCCAAAGGTGCATTCTTGTGTCTCCGAATGTAAATACTATACACAAAAGAAGCTGTTCGTTGTCGATAAAAGTTGGGTTCACATTCATCAAAACCACATTTTTCGCTCAAATGAGTCCACTTACTTTCTTACCATATACAACATCCGCCAACATTCAGTTATATGTGCTATGAGAAACTAAACCCATAAAAAAACTCGGTTATTCTAAAATTAAGGATTTCAGCAGGTGTACATAAATTATGTTCTTTCCACCCACAACTTTCCACAACTTTTGCAGAAATTCTTACCCACATAAATATTTTTTTTAAATGAGAAAAAGGTTCGTAAAAACTGTGCATTTCCTGCAGGTGTGCAAACAACTCATCGTCAGCATTATCTCCAGGTTACCCACTAATTAGACTCAAATGGTTGATTAATCAACTGTTAGCAAATTCTCTCACCAGTTCGACAGTCAGGGTGGGGCAGGACGGGCGTGCCAGCAGCCAGGAGAGCTTCCATCTTCGTAGACCAGGGAGAGATTTTTTGGCTGTAGTTGGGTGGAACTGGGTCAGATCTCGGAGATGGAGCACACTAACCTTGCAGATGTTCCATTCTGTTTCGGGACAGAGGAAAGTATGCAATTTGCCCAGATAGACTGAGTTTTTAAGACAATGAAATCGACAGCTCTTGCATAAACTATCCGATTTTGTCCTATCCTGTCTTTGCCTATTTTATCCCATCCATTCCAATTTTGTCCTGTCTTTGGGCATCAGACGCTTTAACTTCCTTTATGAATGACACTGTTCTGCTACATATTTGAACTGCATCACTGACCTTTTGGAAACGTTTGCCTGAATTTTATTCATTCTAGGACTCATTTTCCCACCAGTAAAACAGTAAACCCTTTACATTGGTCCTAGAAACTGCCGAACATAGGAAGCCATATTATGGACAATTTCAAGGAAAAAAAACGCCCTCTTTTCAAAGACTTGGATACGAGCACAGCTCACCCAAACAGTTTCCATAACGGTGCAATGTTCAGAAGGAAGATTTTCCACACATTGTTTTGGATGAGAGCAATCACTTTGATGCTATGCATTATCCGAATTCTAAAGATTGGCAATTTCAAGGCTAAGAGATGAAAACTGTCTGAGTATAAAGACAGTAAGTGATGAGTTGGGCTATTTTTAGTGTTAAATTCTGCATGGTCTGTGAGCTCAACATTACTGTCCAAAGCATTTCTGCTGATTGCTTGTTTATCTTGAGCTGATTCTTCAGTTATAGACTGTTACAGTCTGATATCTGTTGAAAAACAAAGTTTAAAAAAAAAAAATCAAACTAACAAACAAAGAACATGGCGCACTGTGACGTAATCTTTCACTTCATATCTTTACAGATTCATGAAATATTATGCTTCCGTAAGTCCGTAAATTTTTAAAAGAAATAGGATGCTTTGTTGTTATTATTGTTGTTGTTGTTATTGTTGTTGCTCTTGTTGTAGTGTTCTTGTTGTTATTTTTGCTGTTGCTGTTGTTGTTGCTGTTGTTTTGTTGTTGCTGCTGTTGCTGCTGTTGTTGTTATTGTTGCTGTTGTTGTTGTTGTTGTTCCTGCTGTTGTTGTTTTATATCAATCTTTCTCCACAGCATTTTTCTTCTCCTTCTTTTCTTCTTCTTTTCTTTTAAATTTCTCCCCTTCTTTCTCTGCCTTTCTCTATGTTCTTCCTCCTTATTTTCGCCCTCTTTCACTTTTATCTCTGTTTTTCATCTTTCTCCCGCCTGTATTGAATTACAAATGAAATACACGTGCAAGGTGCTAAATTGCTGTTTGATCACGGAGCCCTCTCGTAGCGCGCGTGCGCATGAGAGTAAAAAAAAACAAACAACAACAACAACAAATAAACAAAACGTGGGTTTAAAACAGGTTCAATCAAACAATGATGACAGTAAGGAAAATCTTATCGCACAGAAAGACATCAACATCTTTCCACCCAAACCCTTCCTGTCATCACCTGCAGAGGGAAGGATTTCCATCTTGCCTGCTGCTTATCATCTGCTAGACAATCTCCGCTAAGGGAGCTGCCTGCCTGGTTCACGCGTCCTGACGCCTGGAGACCGCACGGACCCGCTGTGTTTACACTGGCTGTTCCATCAACTTCCCTCCGCCCCGGATCGGTGTCGTCAGTCCGACACCACGGTGGCCGATAATCGCCGGAGATATCGGAGCAGATCTATCATCAAATGCACGAGCTGTTGAATGGGCATTTAAAACAAGAAATATTGACATAAATACTGGCGCCCCGTATCTACAACTCCGGAAATACGGAAAAAAATTAATCTCTTAAATAAACTCCTTTGCGGTTAAATCTAAAGCTATCCTTAGGATGATTTAGATTGAGAGTCACACAATTTAGATGTATTTTTTTCTCTTGAATGATAAGGAAGATAACGTGGAGTTGGAAGTTTATTTATATAGGGCTTAAGATAAATCTATTCCTCCTTATTATCTAAATTTTATCCTTATCTATGCACCCTGAAAATGTTTTATTTGTGTTATCGGGTCCTATCTAAGTACGGCTTTCATCTCTAGTTTTTTCTGAGTAATCCTAAAGATCGTTCCCTTCTAGACTTTTAATATTTATCTATTTTTGTGTCGTTTCTCAACAACCACACAGATGGTGAAGAAAGCATCGAGCGCAAACGGGGTTTATCTATCTATCTATCTGCCTGTTTGTCTGTTTATCCATCTATATATCTATCATTCCCTTCCTCCCCCCGTCTTTCCCTCCCTCCCTCCATCCATCTATCTATCTATCTATCTATCTATCTATCTATCTATCTATCTATCTATCTATCTATCTATCTATCTAT
>JBCEWB010584636.1:0-18232 GCA_039654565.1 Peronia peronii | reverse complement strand
TTAATCATAATAATAAAAAAAATTAACTTCAGGACCCCCTCCCTCCCTTCCCCCCCCCCCCCCCCTTTAAATCCAAATCAAGATCTATAGATCTATTGAACGGTTACGGTGTTTATAAGCCTTTCAACCTCCACAGGGGTGTTATCTCGTATCTACTGAAGAACCCCTGAAGATATTCTGAAATATTCATGTCGGTTTGGAAGAAAAACTGAACCAAGACGTGCACAAAAAGTCTCCATCTAGGTCCAGCAATGTCAACAGCTTGAGCAAGGAACTTAAAATGACAAAAGATTTGTTCCGACAAAGCGAATGGCTGGAAATCCCGGTCTAAATTTAATAGGGGGTACAAACATTCCAAACTATTCACTACCCATTGAAACAGAAAAACATATAAAAAAAAAAAATGCACGCGACAGGTGACAACTGTTCTCGAATCTCGTGGTACAGCGGTAACTAATTAACAGCAGTGAGTTCTATTTTTAGAAGGTGGGTACAAACGCTCGCCGGGGATTTCCAGGTTTTTGCTTAGTTGAATATGAACTATTATTGAGAAAACTGACAGATCTGTGAGCACAAAATAATAACCCAACTGAGTGAACGCTGATCACGTCGCTGACTGTTAGGTCAATATTGTAAAATCAACTCAGACAACGAGATAACCACCAACAGAAGGAGGTTGAAAGACGAAAAACAACCAAAGACCAACTCAGACAGATGATATCAAATCAACTGCATGATTTTGCTGAGCGATTGTAATCGACGACAACAACCGACGAGTAAACAACAACAACCACCAAAACGAACAAACACTCACACAAAGAAAAACAAACAAAAACACTTGAAATACAGGGTGGGTGAGAAATTTAGGACGATCTAAAACTTTCACTGTGAATGACAGATATGTAAAGCCTATTGAACCTAGATGCCTTCCAAATTAATAATAATAATAATAATAGTCCTTATCATTAAATTACGGGAAAAAGGATAAATAAATAAATAAACTGTTATAGTTAAACAAGACCATCTGAACTGTACCACACATTAGGCCTCATGTTAATGAGTGGATAAGTCGAAACAAGGAGACAAGGAAATAAGAGAAGAAAGCAAGGATGACTTAAAACAAAAGAGATAAAGAGGGAATGGAAGAAAGTCAAACTGAGTTGCACATATGTGAGTCAATAAGCAAATGAGGTGCCACTGAGAAAACGCATACAAAGAAAGAAAGCAGAATATATTTTCTTTTGGCTTTAGATGTGAAAATGTAAATGTTTGTATACGCATTTAATCTTGGACACTATAACAATGCAAGGAGATGGCGAAGGACTTTAGGTCGTCGAAATAGCGCATATTGTTATCTGAAGTTTTAGTTTAGTTATTTTCCTTTCATTTCATGTTCAGTCTGTGATAGGGTCTCTAGATCGAAATTCCGTTGTAACAAATAGTTCATATTGGACTAAGCTAAAACCTGGAAATCCCAGCCGGAGTGTTTGTACCTGTCTGCTAAAAATAGAAAACTCACTGATGTTTGTTACCGCTCCACCACGAGATCCGAGAACAATAGTCACCGGTCGCGTGCATTTTGATGTTTTTTCTGTGTCAATGACAGTGAACGGTTTGGAGTGTTTGTACCCCCTTACTAAAATTAGACTGGGATTTCCAGTCGTTCGCTTGGTAGGAACAAATCTGTTATCCTGGAGAATGTGCATCTTGTTTAGCCCTTCAAGTAAACTTTTCTCTCTCGCTCTCTCTCTCTCTCTCTCTTTCTCTCTCTCCTTGTCACCGTTTTCTATTTCCTTTTTTTTTTTTTTGTCAGGAGAGAAACACTCTCTTTTATGGCTTCCAATTCACTCATTAAGCGCCAGAGATAGGCATGGGAAAATAAAGAAGGATGAGAGAAAGAATGCCGATTCTAGTTCCTTTTTCACCCTGGAGTGAGAGCAACTTGGAGATGGTAAGTTGGGGGCTATTTATTTTATTTTTTGTTTTGTTTTGTTTTGTTTGGGCAAAGCACGTTTGTTTGTGTGTGAAACATTCTTGGTACAGGATCCTCTCTCAGTCTTTGCATCTTCAGTCGTTGGTAAAAATCTGTATAGGATCTAAAAAGCAAACACTGTACACTTTGTAAGTCTGTGTGAATTTAAATTGGAAAGAATCAACATGGAAGAGAAAGATGGGGTATCTTGCTGCCCAACAAAAGCACATGCACTTTTCAACTGAGTCAGTAAGGGCTCAAATTTGATTACATTTTTTTTTTGGTCCCGTTTTCCGCTCTTGTCTTGTTGTCTGTCCACACACTTCTCTTCTAAACATCCTTTATCTCTCAATGCCAGTAACCCTACAATAAAATATTATTAATATCCCAGAATTAACTTGGCCATAAATCGTCTAGGCTAGTTCCTAAATTTGAGATGAATGGGACCTTATGTGACAATCTTCGAATCTCTCAGCGCTAGATTGGGTTATATTACAGAGGAGAAAACTGGGTTGGTTGCGATCAATGGATTAGCGAAGTAGACTGGGCTCGGTAAGTTCCTACCTGTTTTGTTTTAATTATCAAAGTTTTCTTTTCTTCGTTCTCACTTTCTTATCTTCATTGTTTCGACTGATTCACTTAATTCCTTTGGTCTCCTTTTTTGTCAATTTTTACATTTATTATTATTTATGAGTATTTTTTTCCCTCCGAAATCTAACACTAGGCCTATTATTAAGCTTATTGTTTAGAGGGCATCTAGGTTCGATAGACTTTAAATCTACTAAGTTTCTGTCACTCACAGCGGAGAGTTTTAGTCCGAAATGTGCTACTCACCCCATTTCTCAGGTTTCTATATGAGTTTCCTTCCAATAGTCGGGTCCCCGACGCACAGTTCAAATTTGGGGCAGAAGTTGAGCGCGCCGGGTCTATAAATATTATATCTGACTATTATGGAACGAAATATCGTAACTTTGGTAAAAGTATTCAATTTCGAAATGATCGTGGTTTTGTTAATAAATATGCCCAGATTCTTAATAACAGAAAGTGAGCGAAAATATGTATACTCAGCAGCTAAAACTCATGATTTGTTTTTCAGAGAGTGAAATATATTCTTAAATAGGACACAAACAAAAGCGGACACCAGTCAAAGAGATTGAGACTGAGAATAATGTTTTTAAGAGAACTACATGTATTTCAACTCAAGTATGAAATAGATAAACAAGAACGACAACTACAACGACATCAACAGCAGCAGCAGTTACAACAATGGCTAGGATGACAGCACAACAACAACGACAGTAATATTAACATCACCAGCAGCAATAAACAGCAGCAACAAGCGATGGCAGCGTCACCAATTTCATTACAACGGCAATAACAATGACAGCAAAATCTGCTGTATTATATTCAGCAAAAACAACATTGGCCGAAGCAACAGTAGCAACAGTGATGACAGGTTCAAGACTAATTGATAATTAGTATTAATTACTATACAATAAACGGCTTTACCACTATGCTGATTTTGATTTGGAAGATACTTCTACATTTAGCAACATCCCATCAAAACAGACAACCAATCACAACCCGGCTATGTATTATTTTATAATACAAAAAAATAATAGAGCTCTTTTCCAACGTACTTCAACTTTGTTTGTTTCGTCTTTCAACCTCCTTCCTGGTGGTTATCTCGATTTTCCAACGTATAATCAGTTTCTTGCGCCAAGGGATTTAACTCTGCATTACTTGAGAGGCCTGGCCTTGTGTTACAAACATGGCTGTTCACAAAATGTGTGTCATCATTGGTCTGATCGCCCTAGCTCATGCCGCCTATTCGGCTGCTCAGCGTAAGTAACTTTATTGTATGCAGATCCTGTTTTTATTGTTGACAATGAAGTACAATATAATGCTATACCGTTTCAACAATTAGGGGCTCGGATGTTCGACATGAATCTGACACGATGACTTCCTCTGCAGTTCCTCCACAATGGACCATAATCGGCCAACAGGAATAAGTTTGACTAACATTTTGATAAGAGGGAAGGAATAGAATTTTTTTTTTTCTCTTTTAATAATAACATCTGTCTAAATCTAAGGGGAAAAAAGGGAAAATAAGGCATCACAATCCTGAGTTCCTCAGTACCTCTTCACTGCTAAATTAGTGCTGCTATGCATATTTCTTCTCTAGTGAGTAGTGCTAAGAAAATTTCACAAAATGGGCAGAATCACAATGCAATTTCATTTCTGTCGAGAATAAAATCCCTTCACTGCTCTGTTGTGCATTGTACATCTGAAAATGAATGGGTTCGGATGCACTATTAACGTAGAGTACGTCACCGTAAAACCGTGTTCTGATGCATCTGACCCCATCACCCTGGAGTATGTGTAGTACATCAACATAGCAGTGAAGGGGTTAATATAAAAGTTTGCAATACTTTATTTTAGGCACTCTTTTGCTTCTGAGGTCCCGGCCCATCTCTACAACAAGTCGTAACTACTCGAAAGTAGAAATTACACACCAATTACTACCTTATCTAATAGAAGTATGATTATGATTGCAGTTTACTAGAACATACCCTAGCCCTAATCTGACAGAGTGACTATATGGACACATGTACAGCTAGTCACCTGTGTATATTTGGACACAAATGCTATTTTTAGTAGCACATCAAGAGACTTTCACATCAATGTGCCTTTGGTTTGACCCATGCCGGCGGCTCGACCGGGGTTAAGAAGTCACCGTTCACTGCTGGCCCACAGGGAAGCATGAACTAAGTGCCATGCTTTGTGAAAATATGCTTTGTTTTAGCACAAAAACACCTACAGTGGAGCTTGTGAAACATTAAGACGAAATAGAAATATAAGAGAAGATGAAAATCTGAATTTTTGTATAGCATGTTCTCTAATGGTACGGTCAAAACCATTTATAACAGGAACGCTTACATGAAATCACATAAGCATCATTAATCCTCATGTCGACTCCTACTTTGTCATTAATAAAATATTATTTTGTATATAATAGTAGTCCGTGACAGTTGAATCGCTTATGACAAGATACCTTGCAGTATAGACTACCTGCATGCCTAGACTGCATGAGTCGTATTTAGTGTATCAGTACACTACACAACCATGATCGCTTGACCCACTATTTTTTCATCTGCTTTGTTCACTGGATGCTCCGTAAGTGAAAATGGGGTAGGTGGTGAGCAATGAGATCATCCAAGTGGCTTAGAGAGAAGAGCAGATGGCTCATTAATAATTCGTGACATTGTATGAAAGACAAAACAGGCTGAGGTGGTGGGTCCACATGGACAAAGAAAGGACTCACATATGTAGCTCCTGACATTAGGTAAGATAGACATTATTCTCTTGCCATTCACTGACCACTTGTCCAGTTCACCAATCAACAGTGATAAATACTGACATTTGTGGACATTTGTGGCGTTGATGTAACATTGTGTTTCAATTGTTGTATGCCGCGGTTCAAGCAAGATTTACTCCCATTGCATTTTTATTGCAATCACTTAGATAACTTTGCTATTTCATACATCACCATAGAGAGTACATGTATTGCCTTTCACCTCAGCCCCATGACAATGCACACAAGAGATTGAGCACAACTCAATTGGTACAGTGGGAAGAGGGGAGTAGGTGGATAAGGTAATATGATACCCTTGATCTTTCAGTTTCAGTATGAGTCACATAGGCTAATTTAATCTTGATACTATGTTGGGGACAGTGACAAGGGAGAATCGGGCACGAGGCCAATGAAGTGTCATATGTTAAATGTCCACGTGGCCAGTTGCTCTGCTAGGACTTTTGACTATTGGTACTACTCGTACATGAACATACCGTGACCTCAAATATATTATACCATGTTATTGTCATCATCATTGCCATGGAAAAGTAAAAGAATTCAATGAAGGAAGACTATCCATGAAAAAAAGTGTCTCCTATAATTAGGCAACAGGCTAGCAATGTTTTATTCCTGTAATTCATTGTATGTTGGTTAAATAACAGAAGTCACTTATAACAGGACTTTTGTTTGGTCCCAGCAATACTGTTTTGCCAGCTTTCCATTGCATATCTCTTGTGAAAGAGAAGATAATTATTATACTAGTTCCAAAAATGAGTAAAATATGTTCAGCTTTATTTGTGTACCTTTTTTATCTCCAATTATTAGATTAATGCCATGAATTTTCTCCTTTTTGAAAGATATGATCGAAGAGAAGAGGATTTCATCTTTCGAACAGAAGTAAAAAAATCCAGCATAAACCTGGCTCCACCATATACTGGGACTCGTGTCGGAGTATTGTCAACCCAATATTCAGACTTGTAGTTCATATATTGGGACTCATGTCCGAATATCGCCAGCCTTACCCTAACCCTAAGCCTACAGTAAAACAATGACAACACATCTGTGTTTGATTATGGTTAGGGTACGTTCTAGAGACTTAAGTTAACAGTCATAATCATGACTCATGTCCTCAAATAATTGGAATGCAGTAATTGATATGCGTCATATTTACATTTTTGGGTTGTGACTTCTGTAGTTCAGACAGACTGGGACCACGGAAGCAAGGCTGTCTAAACCTATGTGAAAAAAAAAAAGGAAAATAAGGCATCACAATCCTGAGTTCTGCTGTCTTAGAACCCAAATTAATATAAAAGTGCTATACTTTTTTTTTGTTAACTAGTAGACATCTCTCACCAAAATAATGTGATATCAGTGGGCAGTGCAATGAATAAAATAAATCATCAGATCTCTTACGTTAAAAAAAAAAAATAGGGCCCTGTCTTGTTTTTTGAGCATCTGATTTTCTCTCATTGCTGTTGTTTTGACTAGCCTACATACTACAGTCCACATACATCGACACTGATTGACAGTTTTCTTATATCGACATACTTTTCTGGTCCTGATTTTTCTCTTCAATACTACTAATAAATAAAATCCCCTATATCAACATTATTTTGCCGTTATTTCGCTTACATCAACACGCCTGACAGTTTTTCTCCTATATTCTTAGTACACACAACAACATATTATAAAGTCACTGGCTGACAAAGTTCACCATAAGGATAAACAAAAGTGATTGCCCATCTTTCATACCTTTCACTTGTTTGTGCTAGTCACTGCCACATTGTTGTGTGACATTCAGGCTTTGCTTGGAGCAGTATGTGTCCAGCTGGACTCATTAGGTGTTTTACTAATGCCAACTACGAAAGGATCGGTGGATGTCCAGTACGCTGCGCAGTTTGCATTTACTTGGCTGTGTTTCATTGTGCTAGGGATGGGGGTGGAGAGGGGAAAGTGAAAAGAGAATCTGAATCTCAGTCAAACAGCTCACCACAGTATAGACACCACAACTGTGACTAGCTGAGCCATAGACTCATTATGACAAACCTTTGAGTAAAACTTACTTCTTCATTATTGATATATTGTATTATAATTTTCCCCATGAGGGCCTGCTGCTTTGACAGTATTATTCTCAAGTGAGGGGTCTCACCTTGATCATCACATTGTATTCTCTTTTGTTAAGATTATACTCTTGACCAGCTGGATTTGTTATCTGGGATTTTAGTCTGTTACATAGTTTTAATTGGCATCAGTTGATTATTCCATGTGTTTAAATTCACCAATTTTCGTAGCAATTGTTTCTTTTTTTTTATTTCATGGTCACAGATCGGACTTACCTGCGATTGACAGAACAGGAGTTCACAATGTTACCCCATGACGTGAGTGTCTGCCTGATGTATTCATTATATTGTGAAGCAATGTTTCTTCTATACCCTTCACTGGGCAAATACTTTTGTCATGAATTTTGTTGTTTGACGGCTTCTTTTTGGTTGAATCAATCAGCATATCAATGGTCGAATACAGGATAAATGCATGCTGTGTGTGTAAGATTAAGTTTAGGATGAAATTAAAGCACTATGTGTGTTCTGTTTAAAATGATGTCGTTAATCATTTACTTTCTTATCCTCATGTTTTCTGTGTTTTGTTAATACATTTTAATTCAAAAGTCCTTCTTGGCAAGATGCAGATCTTGAAGTGGTCCACATCTTGCATATTTTGGTGAAAAAAGGATAATGCATTGTCTTTGAAATGAGATGCTGGTTGCCCTTAGGTCAGTATCACAGTGTGTGGATTTGTCAGTGATACCATCTTTTTTTTTTCATCGCTGTGAAGCTGTAAATGGGAATGGACAGCTTGGAGTAAATAAATCAAATCCCAACATTTCACTTTCATCGCATTTACTCTCATATATGATCCTTAAGCTGTATGTAAAGGACTTTCAAGAAAAACTTGTGAAATAATGCTAGAATGATAAATTCAGTTTTATGAGGTTTTGGAGAAAAAAAAAGGAAAGAAAGAAAAACAATGAAAAAATGGTTATTGCCCCTATGATAGCAGTTTTTCTCTTCCAAGAGCTCCTGACTGTGGTGCTCTACCATTCTTGGGCTACATGCACAGGTTTTATTCTGATTCTGTTCACAGATCTTCCTCCAGTGTGTTCTGGGTTTGCTTCTCACATGCTATGGAGTTGTGAATGTGGCTGGAAATTTTAAAGAAATCAAGGCCAGTGCTGAGCAAGACAACAAGTAGGTGACAATAAAAACTTCCAGAAAAGCTAAACTTTTTCAAGTAGTCCGTCTGATAGTTTGATGTTGTTATGCCAGGAATGCTGTAGAACTGTCAAAATGCATGTTTCAGTTTTTCAACTTAAGGCTATTAATTTTGGACACGTGTTTATTGATTTTGGCTCTTTCTCTCTGATAACACAAATTGTTTTAGTATTTGATATATTGATAAATATTTTGCCTGTAGGAAAGATTTTTTGAGGAGAACTTGTTGGTAAACAAGCTTATTCTCTTTTCCCCAGTAGACGATTCTTTTTTGTTGTTATTGTTGGTTTAGTTACATGGGAGAGACAATTTATGCTCCTCAAGTTTAAAAAATAGCAACCAAGTATGAAAGACAGAGAACAGGCAAATGATTTAGATATCAAGCGGAAATGATGATTGTACTTGAGGAGTATAAAAAACAAATAATTCCACTATGAACTGTACTTTACATCAGTTTCACAGGAAAAAAAAAATTTTAAATTTGGTTAGATAAGAATGGGCTATACCAATATTGTTTTTGCTTTGTTTTTTGTGTTTGCTTTATCTGTTTCCGTTATTGATCTTCATGAAAGGAATTACTTTTCATCGGCCTAGTCACTTCCTAAATAACCAAGAGTTGCTGAAGTGAAAAAGTATTGTAAAGAAAAATTACTTTTCCTTTTTTTTATTTGAAATATTAGTTGTTTTTTTTTCCTCTCTTCTTTACTAAGTTTGTTCAAGAGCCTTTTTACACAGCAAGGGGAAGTAAGAAGGCTGGTTAAAATAATTCCCGAATCCAAATATATTTGGTCATATTCACTGGCACATACTGTTCATGAAGATGGAAATGTTGGAAAATATGCGATGGAGAATAAAAATGATGCAAATAGAATTCTTTATAATATACAAGATGCTGGGAAATAATGTGATACAATGTGTCTCAGTCCAGTTCTTTTGACTTCAGTCATTTCTGTCCTTATTGCTCCCCAGGACCTGGGACATGCTGAATAACAGGCAAGGCTTTAACATTTTCCACCATCGAGGGAAGGCATTATTTCATCGGCGTGAAGCATAGTCATAGTCTAAATCTGTAACATTGCCACGCTTGTTCTGTGTAGAAATTCTTATATATACAGTGGAACACACTTAGACCAAAAACGGCTGGACCGAAAACACAGCTGAACCGAAAGAAAAATTAATCCCCATTTTTGTTCTCGTTCAATCTTTGTTAAGGGGAGGGGGTTCCTGGGAGTCATTTTGGAAACCACTGGGGGGAGATGATATTAATCATTACCATCGGTTTTGGCATGTTCAAATTAGAAGAAAACAATCGGAAAAAATTTGAAATCAATCATGGTTGCCATTGGAATTTGCTACCCGATATTGCGTAACTTCGTATTCAATAGGCTCTGAATTTTTCCAACCATGTGCTTGTAATTTTGTGTACATATTTTACCATTCCATATCAAAATTTTGTCAGGACAGATATTTCATAAAATGCTTAGTTTTTTTTCTACAATTTTTTTAAAATTGGTATGTAAAAAGGTCACTCGGTATTTTTCTAAAATTTGACCCCAAAATCTCAAATTTCTCAATTTTAAAATGGTATAAAAAATCCCTCCTGACAAAATTTAGCTATTGTTTCGTTCTGCATTAATGCCAAATTTCATGATAATCGGCCCAGAAGTAAGAAAGAAGATAGCACGTTTGTGTTGAAAAACGTCATTTTGAGAAAAACGCAATTGACGCATTTTCAAAGGGAAAAATACTCAAAAAAACCTTTTATATCTATCGGGCTTTCAAACTAAAAACATAATTGTTTCACATTCTAAAGTTCTCTCAGTGATTTCTATGACTTATTTTGCCTGTTACTGGACATCTGCTCATATTCTTTAACCCATTTCGCCCCCTTACCCCTGTCACTAACGGCCTGCCGTGAAGCAGTTTCAGGGTCATGGAAAGCCTATACATGGCCGCCACGTCTTCTTTGGTCACAAATAAAAGTGTCTTGATCCTTGATGTGATTGACAGTGCACTACTGTGATCTGAAACGGCAGACATGGGCCAAATTATGTTCTCATAAGGCCATGGGAACTTCAATTTAGAGGTTCTGGTGAAAATTTCCGCTGATTTTTGGTGTGGTCAGCATCTCCAGTAGTCAGTTAGTATCCATTTCAGGTACTTGAGCTCCTGATATTGGTGGCTGAGATCATAATCAAGTCTTTTCTGCACCATTTGCCCTTACAAAGCGAAATATTGTCGATCTATCATTGAATATCGAGCCCCGACTGAGCCAGGAACTGCATGTTAGAGGTATTGGGTCAACCGTTGAATGACCACCCTTTCAAGGTCTTAGAATGGACATATCAACTTGTTTATACCATTTTTATATTCGCAAATGACATAACTTTCAAGAGCAAACAAGGGCCCAAAAATGAATTTCTTGAGCAAAAACCCAATTTCAGGAACTCCCCTCCCCCTCCCAATAATTGTTAATAGACTAGCAATAAACCAAAGTCAACATCTGTGGGAACATGGCTGAACTGAAAACAATGACCTTGATTTTAGTGGAAGCCAGCGACCTTTTCTTAATCAAGCACACTTAGTACCAACACGCTGTTCTCTCATCATCAGGCCTGAGGCCACCAGAGGTATCAAAGAGGGAGAGGGATGGGGACGGGGGAATTGCGTCAGTGAATTCCCATAAATTATTTTATCAGGGAAATTTGACCTTACAGAGTTTGCTCCCCTCTTCTGACAACTTCCACCATACCATTTTGGAAAAACCAAAATATGTTTAAACCCAAATACATGTAATATGTCCGGTCCCTAAAATTTTGGTTTAGGCATGTTCCACTGTACAAAAATGATTTTGGAAAAGTAACAACTGTCAAGATTTTATTGAAAGACATTAAATGAAACAGAGATTTGTGAACAACTGATGTTTTTCTCACATTCAGATTGAAGTTTGATGTACGTTTCAAACATTTTAAGTATGTGGAAGAACTTCATGGGTGTGGTTTCAGGCAGTTCTCCAAGGATGAAAATGTTAACTTCAAATATTTTTTGTCCAATTTTATTGTGTCCAAAAATGTTTCCACGTAAAATTCACACGGTATGATGTTTTGGTGCTTATTACAGGAGGGGCAAGGGGAAGGAGGAGGGGCACTAATGGTAATCAGAACTGTTATGTATCAAGCAAAAAATCTATTGACAGACATAAAACCAGATTTTTAGGGTTTTTCTCTTAATAGGGAATGTGCTGTATGTGATTTTTATCAGTTCAAATCCAAAGTCATATGGAATTGCTTGTGCCTTCACACCTGGACCATTAAATGATTAATGTGAGCTTCTTACACATGTACATCCCCATGAATTTTGCTCATTGTAGTAGTAAAGTTCTGAAGAAATCCATGGGTTGTTGAACTCTCTTTTCCCCAAAATGTAGCAGTTTATTTGAAAAACGCATGTATTGTCATCAAATATTTGATGTTTTTTGGTTTAACAGCACATCCGTTCATGCCTACATTGCACCGAATTTGCTGTTAAACACCTTAATAATTAACAAAGACACTAAGAAGTATTATAATGGTTATCATGGAATGCAAAAAGCATTTAAGGGCTGTTGAAACTGTATAGCCTATACCTTTGTCTATACATACACTTGCCATCTGTTTACAATATTCTTACAGCACTCTGGAATGGAAGATTTAAATTTTGGAATAGAGTGAATTTTTACCACCCTTACTACACCCAAACACTCATAAAATTCATGGCAATATTTTATCTTTCATATATCTGCATTTATCAGTAACTTAAACATTTCCACCACCCGATGGTTTTCTCCATAGCACCATACAATTTTGTAATTCACTTTATTTCAAATTTTGATTTTAAGGATATTTGGTACATATAATTGTTGCCGTATTTCAGTTTGTTCTCTGCCCTCAGAGATGACATTATAACACTATATATGAGAAGGACTCTAGAGAAATCTGTCAGATATGATTTTTTGTCAAATGAATGAAAGAAAACATTTAAACATTTTTGTTTTCTCATAAGTTTGAGAAGTGACCAGCACTGGAAAATTATTTACATAAAATCAGAGCCTATCTGTATTGGACCCAAGTAAATCATAAAAAAAAAAAGGCTTGACTTGTGTCAGCCTTTGATGAGATAATTTTTTTTTATGTGCATTTATATATAAGAGCTTAAAATATTCACTGTGCGAGGCTTTCTCTAGGGTGCCAGATGGACACGTGTATGAAATCTATGTATGCTTTCTCTGGGTATTGGCATAACAATTTACAGTTGTTGTGTGTGCAGCCATAGATCTGTCTTATTAGCTCTCCAGTGCCAAACAGTGTTAAAATTACTTTGTCACTTTTATTGGAATGGTAGCTAATGACAAACATGAACGTCACATATTGTTATTTCATCATTGTAACATAGAGTTCCAAGTATGGTGGCTTAGTTATTAGCAATAAGGCTGGTCCGATGGTTGCATATTGAAGGCATTTACCCAGCGCCTGTACTGTCTAGAGTGTTGGAGATATGTTGAGGTGTTGCTCTGTGTAGATTTGCTAATGTGTCACAAGCTGTTGCAGTGTGTTCTATCACAGGCAGACATCCAGTAGCACACCTACAAGATACTGGGAAACAAATGGAAATGAACTGGTTAATTTTCTGTATTTATTTATTTCTTATTCATTGTTTGTTTGTTTATTCATCCATTTATTTATTTTTCAAGAGTTGCTACTAGTAACATCTCCTGCTTGCCCTCTTTGCATGTGTGCTGTATGCTAGATAGAAATACTAGACTGCAAGCCAAGTATGACGTACATGTAATTTGTAATTTATGTGGATTGGTGATATTAGAACTGATTATACAACACAGTGTAGATACCATTTTCTGTTAATGACAATTTGTCTCTCGTTCTCAGTATTTCTGTCCCAAATGCTTGATGGGAATGTGGGTTGTGAGGCAAGTGTGATATAATGTGAAAGATGAGTAAGGACAAGGAATAGAATACTTTGTGGATGTCTGGTAAAATAAAACAGCACATTATAGGCAGGTACTTTGTGCTAGATAATGAAATGTGTGTGTACATTATGGTGTACATGTTACTGTGAGTGATACAATTTTAAAGATACGTAGCAGGCAAACAGATGTCTCTAGCTCATTTTCATTGTGTATCTCCATGTATTGTGTGTGTCAGATATAGGAATGAATGAGAGCTATTAGCCTCATGGAGTGTCATGTCATCTGTCATGTGGACAAGTATGACTAAGACATTATGCCATGGGCATCTCAGTCTGCCAGTATAGCACACTGTGGACTCTGTCGGTCTGTGTCTAGATAATTGTTGTTAGTTTCGTGGAACTGATCATATAACCTATTAACCAGATAGAAAGTACTAAACAGCAGTGTTAAGTATATGTGCAAAGAAGTGATTCTTGATAAACCACTAGTATTTCAGACAAGCTATGCTCTGCTGCCCTTCAGTCACAAGACCAGTAACATTGGATGGAAAGCAGTTCAATAGCTATGTATCCCAGGGCTGAATTTCTTCCTCAGATATTACGTTAAATGGTTCTATTTTTGAAATGTTCAGTGTAATATAGAACATGCCTTTATTTTTTCAGCAGTGACTAGAATAAGGTGAAATCCTGCAGTGGGGTACTGTTGATACCATCAGATTCAGTAGTCTGTTTGAGATCCTTTGGTATACCGTGTAATAGAATGAATATTACTCTGTGTATTAAGAGACTGCAGTTTGTCTTGAGAGATATGACTGTTTTTTGTCAAAATAGCATTTGCTTAAGTGTTTGTGAGATACTGTATTTGTTTTATGAAATTTATGGGTACTGGCATTGATTTTTTTTCAACTGTATATTTCAAGAAATGTGATGCACTATTGAAAATAGTGTAATTCTTTTCTTTACATTTTCTTTTTCATTCTTATCTGATACATGTACCTTTATATTTCTTTGTGTGAGATTTGAAACAAACTGAGGACCCATGAATGAAAAGTACTAAAGTTCATTTTGAATCATTTATCTTTTTTTTTCTGAGGTCATTATGATGCTCTTATAATTACTCCAATGTTATATTTTATAATGTTTGGATGCTTGCACTTTAAATTTTGACCATTGATTTGTCACTGATTATTATTATTTTCTTTCCATTTGAGCTTTCTCAATCTTGGTTCAAAATGTATTAAATTTTTTTATGTTTTTCATTCTCAAGGCTTGAATTGATCCTATGCCTTGGGATGGATCTTACAAAACATACAAAATTAGGACCGGTCTTGTATTTGTTGTTTTTTCATCAACACAAGTTACTTGGATAACTTTGGTCATACAGATGCCATCATGTAAAAGAGATTCTGTTATATTGTTGAAGGCATGATAAAATCAGCCATGCACCAAAATTGGACATGTCCACCAAATATATTTCAAAGGCAGATTTAAATAATAGCAAACCTAATTTTAGAATCCCCTCTTTAGGCAACTGTAGGGAAAGAAAAATCATCTTTATTTCAGCCCGGATGTATGTAAGAATTTATAGTTACGTTCTATATACGTCTTTCAACCTCCTGGTGAAGGTTATCTCATAAATTTATCTCGTTTTTTTTTTTTTTTATTGCTCTCCTGTAAAATTTGTTGTCCTGGCACAAAATTGATTTCATGATGCTGCCAAGACTGTCTATTCCTCAGCCTGTTTGGCATTGGTGTGTTGTTTTCTTCATGTTAATTTTTATTATTGACCCTTAGATATTTTTCATATTTATTTCAGTGTATTTTCTTATTACTTCACTACAGGCATTTTTCGTGTTTCTGCTCTCCTCTTAATGGTTACATCTGCATTTCCTCTTTGGCTATTTGCTTTTTTCTCAGATAGGTTTCACAATTTCCTTAATTCACCATAGAAATGTCAACAGCCAATCTGCTCAAGTGCATGTTCATACATTCACTGTGCTTTGTTTATGAAAATGTTTATTTTTACATATACGTATATGAAAACTAAGGGGAAAGCACAGCCAATGTCCAGTTTGTAATATTTTCAAGGTTATGGTCCATTTGATGAAGTCCTGAGTTTTAACTGTCCCACTTTAAAAGATCAGAAGGAACAGCCACTGTTGTCCAAAACAAGTAGTTTGAATCAGTAACCTAAACAAACAACTTAAAAGCTGGAGAACATCACAGTTTTCTGTCATGTGTTTCTTGCCGTTTGATCTTCAAGTTATATGTATTACACCATAGGATTGGATTGGATAAGACTCATCTTAAATCGACACTTAGGTCCATAAGTGATTTTTTTTTTTTTTAACATAAATATCATTGTAGAAATACAACATTCTAGCATTTTCTCTGATTTCACAGAGTTCAAACTGTATTTCTCTTTGTTTGGTTTTTTAGCCACTCTTATATGTGAACCAGTGTGATGTCTTTTCTTTCGTTACCTTTTTTTTTAGTATTATTTTTTGCTGTTGTTGTTCCTTGTCTTCTTCTTTTCTTCCTCTTCTTTTCTTTCATCTTCAAACACTCTTTTTGAAATACATTTTATTGGAATAGGGTCATTCACACTGAATTTTGTTATTTACATGCATTTGTTCATTTTAGTGTTGAAGAGCAATAAAAATTATTTTGATGTCTCTTTAGTTTTTGTGTTCTATTTTTTTTTCTCATGCAGTATTTGTCCTTTGTATGCATAAAACATGTGCTGTCCTGTAGTCACTGACAAGATCTATACAAGCATTAATCTCTTAACTCATTCACTCCAGTCACCTGCCCATAGCAATGAACAAGGCATAAATCACTGTTTCCATAATAAGTTATTCAGAATTATTGCTTACAAATAACTCACTGACATTCTTGTGATAGAAGACATACAGTGAAATAGACTTTTAATTTATGGGTTCATTAAACAATTCTGTTAAAGAAGTCCAGGGATTATTAATTTATTCCTTATACTTCTTAGCTTCTATCCCCGTACACATCAACTCTATTCAGTTTTATATAGCCTATGTACTTTTGTATAATGCATCTAAATCAAGGTGAAGAAATCCCAATGTGAGAAAAATAGCTATTCTCTAAAACAGTAAATGAGTATTTTCTGTATCTCATAATTTCACTTGAATGAGCCATTTTCAGAATCAGACAAATTACATGTACTTCCAATGCCAAGTACAAGAATGAACTTTTTTTTTTTTCAGCCAGCTAAGTTACTTCCCTTTGTTGATTACAAGCGGTATGATATAAGCACTGAGAAGGGAAAAAAATCACTTTAGTTTCTGTTACTTAAAAAATGTGAAGTGAAAGAATTATGGAAAAACTATCAAGATAAGAAAAAAATCATTTGCATCATATTGTGAATTTATCAGAATTTTCTGTTGATCATGTTTCAAATGACAGGAAAATGATTTTTTTCCTTCTGTACAATGCTTGTCTTACACTTCTTGTAATTGGTACAGGACAATAATTTGGCTAATGGTCAAAATGGTTTATTGTGGTTAAAGGCAGGCTTAATGAAGAAGAAAAAAAAAAATCACTTTTCCTCTTACTACTTGAAACATCAATAACGGAAAGTTCTAAAAAAATCACATGATAAAAATGGTTTTGTTTTTTTTTTTCATCATGATAATTTTTTTCATTATTTTTGCCTTTACATATTTCAGATGCGTATAGTAGGAACAAAAGTGATGTTATACCTCTTTACGATGCTTATATTAAGCCGCTTGTATTTCACAAAGGGAAATAGCTTAGCTGACTGAAAAAAAAAATGTCTCTTTTAAGAATGTCAGGCTTTGGATTTTTGCAGGGAAATAGACGTCATGGTGCCATCAGTTTCTTTGCTAGCTACAGATTTCTTTCTATCTTTTACAATAAAGATATTTCAGCGTTTGTCCTAACTGCAAAGAGGCTGTATGAACAAACAGAAGATGAAACATTTCCTATTGTTTTATGTGAAATATCTAGGAAAACAATATTGTTCTTATAATTCTAGGAAGGAGAAAAAATATTCATGAAAAGATATTTACATCATATATATATACATATATCATCCATGTAACTATGTTTATAGTAAGAAAAGCAATATAGTCCTAATCGTATTCATAAAAACAAAATTCGATATCATATTTGAGCGAACACACCAACCTATTAATTCGCAAGAACCCAATAATACAATATGCTGACCACGCGTACATGAGGTAAGTGTGTTTAATTATAAAGAAAAAGTCCACACAAATGGGATCCACTCTTCTAACTGGCTCTTTCTTCTAACTGAAGGCAAAATATCGTCACTCAGACTAGTCTTGACAATACTGACTACATCAATACTGCACTGTCAAAGATATCAGTTCATCTGAGTTCCCATCACAGTCGTACCAGCGTTTTTTGTCGTCTTTCAAATAAGCTATTGTCTATATTTTAATGACTATGCGGAGGTTGTTTGGAACAAAATCTTGATTTTAAAAAAATATAAGTACATATACATAGGCTACATGTGTTAATGCAAGAAATATCATTGAGATTTCTATACATTTAGTTATCTTTCTGTCTGTCTGCATGCCTGCATATCTATCTATCTATCTGTCTATCTATCTATCTATCTATCTATCTATCTATCTATCTATCTATCTATCTATCTAT
>JBCEWB010584525.1:0-18234 GCA_039654565.1 Peronia peronii | reverse complement strand
AAGTGACAGATCACAAAAAGCATGTCATATGAGCTTACAAAGTAATCCTTGATTTCACAGCTTTCATCAAAACTTCAGACATGTTTATCTCAAAACAGCATTTTTGTAGATATGACAATCTTGCTTTATACCCTCGTTATATCAGTGCTGTAGCAAAAGCAAAGAATAATATTTCGAAGTAGGCAGATGTCAATAGCTGAGCAAAATTTACAGAAGTTCATACCCTGCTCATGTATTTTTCTTAAGGTCAAGTTTTTGTAGGCCTTTCAGTCTTTTATAATTAAGACTATCTCAGCTGTTTACTTTGCAACCATGTCGAGCTGCGGCAGAGGTTGTCAGCATCTTCTTGACTTTTCAGACAATCACAAACCAAGATGTCCTGAGGAGCAACTTAAACCACTTTCTAGTAATCCATTTTGGCAATCCTTTTAAGTTGTATTTTTCTCTCTTTATACATGTGCATTTAAAATGAAGACAATCCAATAGTTGACTGATTCAGTGATATGCTGTTGGACAGTAAATTGTGTATTAGTTTCACAGAAATATCGCAAAAAAATACTACGGACTCTTGTTTGCAAAATTTCTTGTGCACAATGCTAAGATGGAATATTTGGTTTCAGTACTTTGTGAAGGCAGCTATATTTTATAGCTGAGTAAAAATTAGGTAGCTTTGGGAGAAAACCTGTCCATGGCACAGCATGGGGCAATGGACATGAGAATGAGCCATTTTTTCAATCAGCTTACTTACCTTTTTGACGGGAAGTACAAGTGATAGAATGCAAGCATTGTGAGGAACAAAATATACCTTTGCTCTTGTTATTTGAAATATGTGAAACAAAAATTGTGAAAATAATTATCGTGATGAGAAAATAACAATTTCATTTTATGATGAATTGTTCAGAATTTTCTGTTACTTGTGCTTCAACTTCAAATAATGAGAAAAAGCTATGTTTTTTTTTTCTTCTTTACTATGTTTGTGTTGTACTGTTTGTCCTTGGTAAAGGGAAGTAATGTGGCTGACGGTCAAAATGAGCCTTCCTCATTCATAGCACTGAATGGGTTCAAAAGGTTTTGTTTGTGCTGATGAAAAATTCTCCTCCATAGATGATTATAATATGATTAGAAAAAAAAAAGTCTCTTTCTTTTGAACCATTTTTAGATATTTTTAAGTAATATTTTTTTATGTAAATTATTAAAAATTAACATTATTATTTTCAAGTCAAAAGAGCAGTCACTAGTTTTATATATTTATGAAGAACTAGCAGTTAACAAATTCCACTGTGGCAGAATGCAACAGTTCATGAATAGCAAGATGTGAGTCAAACTTGCCCCTCGAGCAGATGAAATGTATTTTCTGTTCAGCCTCTGTTCATTCAGACTGTTCTTCATTCTCTGTTCTTTCCCCACCAGGTCATGATGTGATTGAAGTGTCCAGGCTGGATGGTTCAAGCAGGAAGACTATCATAGACAAAGATCTGTCAGAGCCCAGAGCTATTGCTTTGTTCCCCAGGAAAGGGTAGGTCTAGTCTGATAGTGATACATGCACTGACATAATGAAACCTATGACTATTTCTATTGGACAAGCGGTGAGGTGATGATGGTAGAGCAAAACAGTGGGCTCAGAGCGAAACAGGATGATGTTGGTCCAGAGATTTGACCTTGTTCACTAGGAATGGGTATGTTAATGCTAGTGACATGACAAGGAGGACTGAGGTAGTATTGGTAGCAAAACAATAAAGACGTCATGGCAAAATCTTTGTGGGACAAGCCTTGAAATATCTAGGGAAATACTGGGATCTGATGAAAAAAGGTATGCTATGTATCCAGTGTCGCCAGCCGGGCCCTAGACTGGAATCCACAAGGAAAGTGGAAAGTGGGCCAACCGAAACAGACTTGTGTGCAGCAGTATCATCACTGAAGTGAAGGCCGCCGGCATGATGTGGGGTGACCTGGACCTGCCAGAATGGCGTGCGCTGGAGGAATGGTGGTCATGGCCCTGTGTTCCCCAGTGAATCAAGAAGAAAATAAGAAGAGAAGAAAATTAAAAAAAAGGGACAAGTTTAGTCCAGAGATATCAGCTTATTCTTTCAAGAGGATCTGGTCTTAAGGGTGTAGTTGTTTTGAGTCAAAAAGTGGATATGTTGAGAGACATGTGATGAGGAAAATGGCTACACATTCGACTTTTGACATAGCCACTAAAAACAAAGTTTAGTAACAAACCCGGTTTAGTCATATCTGATATTTGCACCTGAAATTAAAAATGATCAGGAATTCTTATAGATATAGTAAATTGATAGGACTATTGCTGTTATTAGAAGACACAGTTGTGAGAATGAACCCGTACTTGAAGATAAGCTGATGATTTCTGTTGTGTGTTGTCCATTGTCAGGCTGATGTTTTGGACAGACTGGGGAGATACACCAAAGATTGAGAGAGCTTACTTGGATGGCACCACACGCAAGGTCATCATTGACAGTGAACTGGGTAAGACAGTCATGTTCTTGATCGAATATAAAATCCTTTAAGAAATCAGATCTTGGAACTGTGACAGACCATCTCTTTTGTAGAATATTACCAGCATTTGAGATAGATAGTTTGCAGTAAAACTTTCACAATGGTACCAGCTACAAGCAAAGCATCTCGCAACAGATCGAAAGGATTTGATGTTAATTTTCTCATTGTCTTTGTGAACATCTTGAAGTGTCTATGCTGGGCAGAATCATTCATAGTTGTATTGCTTCTCTCTTTCTCTCTCCAGGTTATCCCAATGCTCTGTCTATAGATTATGACACCCTGCGTCTCTACTGGGTGGATGCGAAGATGGACAAGATAGAAACCTCTGACCTGGCAGGAAGAAACCGTGTGACTCTGATCCAGCAGACCCCTCATCCCTTTGGCCTGACTGTGGTATGTGATAGTTTATATGACCATAAGAGTGAGATCTGTCAAGTTGTCCATTTCTGCTGTGACATGTGTTGTGCTGGGGAGAAAACAGTCGCATGGTGCATTCTTGCCCATTAAAATAAAATTTTGAACACTGTTTTCTCAAGATAGTTCTTAAACTTTGCAACATGTGAGAAATTTATATATTTGGAATATCTCTGTTGAATCCAAATAGGTCATAAAATTTCTGGCAGATATCAAAGTTTATTGATTTGCATTTGGCAAGAAATGGACAATTCTCACAGCATGACAGGTTTTCCCAGAACCTCATACATATGTGATACCCAGTCTGGTAAGAGATATCAAAGATTTTAGAAGAAAGGAGATGAGGGAAGCATTACGGATCTGATGTGGTCAGTGATCTCTGTAGGATCACTGTATGTAGTATCAAGTTCCATTATCTTAGTCCCCTGTTGTACTAAGTCTGTGCCGTCCAAATGTGTAGGTGGGTGTACACAACATACATCAAAATATAAAGATAACAGCTATTTCAAGGTTGTTAGGATTGAAGATTTTTAACTGAATGACCCAGGAATCATTGCTGGGTCAAACGATCAACAGATATTGCCCTTGTTCATGTTCTTTCAAACTATGTCCTTGTTGTTTGTGGGCTGAGCTTTCTACTACATCAGGTTTTCAAGTTCTGCTGTATATGAGCAAAGGGGCAAAATGGAAGTAGCAGAATGGAAAAAGGAGATTTACAAAAAGAACGAAAACAAAACAAAAAAAAACACTGATGTTTATACATATCAGGTAAATTTTACTTATCTATGGCCTTTGTATGAGGGAAACACATTTGTTGCAGTGTAACTTTAATGGACAAAAGATGTATTACTCAGATATGAAAAAGATCTTCTTAGTATCACCTGTTTGTTCTTTTCCTTAGTTGTTGACTCCTAACAAGTTATGCATCAGTTGTCTCCTTGTGTCTTGGTTGTGGGCTAGGGCGTGCATCTCTATTAACATTTTCTCTATCCATTTCAGGATATAGTTGGTCTATTTTTTCTTCTGCTTAGTTTTGCTTTTTTCCCTTCCCATTTTCTGTTCCTTATACTACAGGTGTAGCAAGACCACCAGATCTTGTTACATGGTAGATCATCTCAGTGTCTTTAACTTCAGTATTGTAAGAAGATCTTTCTGGAGGTCACTGCATTGTCTGTATTGTGTTTACAGACTGGTTTTATCAGAATGTGTATGTGTACTCTTTGGTTACTCTACCCTGACCACTCTGTCACTCCTATGTCCAGTTTGAGGACTACATCTACTGGACCGACTGGCAGACTGAGAAATTGGAACGAGCCAATAAGCTGAACGGGGCTGACCGCATGACCATTCAGAGTCGGCTGGAAGGCTTGATGGATGTTCACATGGTGTCAGCCAAGAGACAGACTGGTGAGTTAGACATTTGGTTGTAGTTTCTGACTGATACATTCTTATTATCCACGTTTTTGAGAGCTATTGCCAGTTTTTGGATCTGATAGCTTTTTGCAATTTTTGCTCTGCTGAATGACAGCATCTCAGTAACTATGGGGGATTTTTGGCATTCAAAAGATGACAAAAAGTTATTCAAGTCAGAAAGGGACAGCAATATCATTTATCAAAATTTGGAAGACACAGGAACTTCACACAACTACTTCTGTCTCAGTTGTTGTCCTGAGATGTGGAATTTAGTGTATTTTATGAAAAGTAAGAACTTAAAAAAAAACATAAACAAAACAAAAAAAAAACTTAAAACAAACAAACAAACAAACAAATAACCAAAGAAAGAAAAAAAAACACACATAAAAAAGGAAACCAGAACAAAAACATTTTTTAAAAAACCCAAATAACAGAAAGTCAAGGGAATGTGGAATCCCACTGAAAAAAAAAATTGAATTTATGAAATGCTGCATTGTATGTGGTAATCTGTTTTCTATATTTTTTATTGCAAATGGCAGCTACATGAGAGGTTGCAAACACCAACATGATCTCACAGCCAAATGGTCATGGAAAAAATTTGGTGTTGATGTTGTAAAAGCACGAATTGTAATCGAACTGCATTCTCATTGAGACTTTTCAAAGCTGTACTCTGTACTGACCCTGCGATTGTGTATGTGCTGTCCCACAGGTTCCAACAACTGTAGTCAGAACAATGGGGGATGTTCCCACCTGTGCCTGGCTCGCCCTGATGGTTATGTGTGTGCCTGTCCCAATATGGAGGACTCTCGCCCATGTCAGACAAGTGAGTGACATTGGCTGACCCATTGATACCAGTGACATAGACTGATCACTAACCGTTGTCTTACTCTCCATTTGTTCTGATCCCAGCTGCTAATATTTTAGTCCCTCCATCTAAACCACTAGAATGTTTGTGGTGATTTGGGCTTTTCAGAGTTCTTGTAATGGGTTATTTTGTCAGTTTTGCAAGTAATGGACATGTCGCCTAACACAGAAACATCATTATTGTTGTTTTCAGTTTTAAAATCTGGTTTGGGAACGTCTCACCAGTGACAGAAATGTTCTGCCCAGTGAAACTCCACTAGACAGTCTACAAAACAGAGCTTAACTTTACTAGTGTTGTCAGATCTTTCTTGCACCTTACAGCTTGGTATATCCTACGTTACATGGATAACCAAAATGTTCTTTCACTATTTTGGGGGGAAGTGAAACTGGAGCTGCACGTCACTTCTTCAGCTACAATCCATAATGCAGCAAGAAAGGAACCCTATTCAGAGCCATAATATCCTGCTATGGAATCTGACAACAGGAAATAGTTGTCCATAACTTTCATGGAAGTGTGCAGTTTCTAATCTTCTGTTGCTGAAACTATTCTGAAAAATGGGCACCTATCAGATACTGATGCCACAAATGAAATCATTGTGGATTCTGGAAATGAAGCTGGTTATATCTTTCAGAAACTGATAGTTTGAAATTGTCCCATCTGTTAATCTTATCCAATTCTCATACTGCATTGTTCTTTTATGTGAAATATGACCCATTTTAATACGTGTTGTTATTTATTGTTCTTCTTCCTCTTTCTGTTGTCATTGTTGTTGTTATTGTCTTGTTATTTTTGTTATAATTGTTATCATCACCATCAGTTTTGCTGTTTTTCTTGTTATTGATTTTATCATCACTATTAATGTGGTCATTATTATTGTCATTATGGACAACAGTGCATACCTCTCCTAATAAACAAATTGGGGCTCACGAACATGACCAATATCCCTAAAACTACAGGGATACAAAAGGATATATGTGATATAAATTTGCTCTTTCACTTTTAGCCAATTAATCAGCAGCAAATTAACCCAAAGTCTCTGCTCTTATCTTTCCGTCAGTGCCACTCCATGCAGATGGTGACAACTCCAACATCATCAACATTGATATCAACTCCATGCACAAGTAAGTTCAGCTGGAAGTGAATGCTATTTTCAGAAGTTCTCAGTAGAATAAAGTGAAAGATGAGAAAAAAAAAGAAAGATGAATGACAGAAAGAAAGAAAAAAAAGAAAGAAAGAATGAAAGAAAGATCTAGAAAGACGGGAAGAAAGAGAAACAGAAAGAGAGATCCAGGAAAGAAAGCCAGTACAGATTTGTGATCATCATGTGAATATTACAAAATAATGACCGGTATAATGAGCAGTGGTGGCAAAGGTCTTGTTTTAGTAAGACTGGAACAGTATTGTCAACAGTCTCTTATCTGAGAGATAAGTCCTTTTCAGTGTTATTCTATTTTTTCTTAATAAGTGTCAAGTTCATGCAGATTTTTGCTTAAAAGTGTGTGATATTCTAAGATGTGCTATCTGACATCCTACAGGTGCTCAGATGAAGACAAAGCACTAGGGGTGTGTGGAGATGATGCCAATGTCAGCTATAAGCACCAGACTCCAGGTAGGTTAAAAAAAAAAGACCATGGTGCCACATTCTGCAGAGTTTACACTGAATCATGTTTGTCCATTTGCCTCAGTCTATACGGTAGATGACTTCTCAAACCGGGAAAAGCCGTTACTACAAAGTGGGCCTTCAATCCAGGTGTTCAGAGACCATGATTTTCATTCTGTTGAAATCAGATTCCAAGGTCTTTTGATGTTTTTTGCACACATCTTTATATAAGCTGTGGTCTGCCAGTGGGTAAATGTCCCTGCACTAGCTCTCCATATAGGAAATTCTTTGGTTGCAGTGATGATGATATCTGTAACAGCAGTAGTGATCATTCTGAAAATGGTGGTATTTCTGGTAATGGTGAGACTTATGGTGGTGACAGAAGTTTGTAGTGATGGTGATGCTGATAACAGTGGTGGTGATGGTGGTTATGCTGACTATGAAGGTGAGAGTGGTGATGGTAGTGGCAGTTAATGATGATAGTGGTAATGGTTTTGATGATGGATGATAGTGGTGGTGACTATGTTAGTGAGAGTGTGATGGTAGTGGCATTGGTACCGGTGTGAACGACAATAGTGGGGATGATTGTGATGAGATTTTTGATGATAGCACTGATAACTGTGGCAATGTTAGTGGTGCTAGTGGTGCTGATGTCAGTGATGATACTGTTGATCATTGTGACACTGACAGTGGTTGCTGTGTTGGTGGTCATGGTGGTTTTCATAGTGACAGTTATGGTGGTTGTTCTAGTGTTGGTTGATGCAGTGGTGTTAGTTGTTGTGATAGTTGTGGTGGTTGGGAGTGGTGGGTAGTTTTTTTGTGCCAATAATTTTGTGACATCTGTGTCTCTGTGTCCCTAACAGTGCTGATGTGTTTGTATCTGTTTGCCAGGGGACACACATGAGGAGGAGAACCCAGCACCTTATATTGCAGTGGCTGTCACTCTGAGTCTTCTCTTGATTATCATCATTGTGGCCTTTTTTATTTGGA
The DNA here is from genome assembly GCA_039654565.1 of Peronia peronii. Lineage (NCBI taxonomy): Eukaryota > Metazoa > Mollusca > Gastropoda > Systellommatophora > Onchidiidae > Peronia > Peronia peronii. The sequence goes on along the minus strand of JBCEWB010584525.1, from coordinate 10,438 downwards.
AAAGGTTAGAAGTTTATTATATGAACCAGACCTGTACCTATTTTTTTTTTTTTTGATAACTTATATTTTCTTAGACAAGTGTAAAAGTAATTGTTTTTAGTGTGTGGTAAATAAGTGACAAATTGAATCTCATAAAGTCAATTCTCTGCACTTTTATGCATAAAAAGTAACTGCAGTTATGGTGTCTGTCACATAAATCCAAACTTGGCAATGGAAGTGCAAGACGCATTTGCAAAAAAGTATTTTAAATGAACATTTATATGCTGGTTGATTGATTCTGGCAGATTAGAGCCTCAAGGAAGCAAGATTTTGATGAGATATTTTTTAATATAATTTTTTGCTCCTTCAGTTTGACCCTTGGACATTTATCCTGACTGCTACATGGAGAAGGAGATTTTAGAAGTTTTAATCTGAGCTGGTTTTGATCGTATGGACAAAACAGTTTGATCTCAACTTGACTCGGTGATATTGAGATCATAGTTTTATAACATTAATCATTGGTTTTTAACATGATGATGGATTTATGTATCTGTCAACGGCTAGATATGTTTGCATTAAACAGGGTTGCCAACCCTCCCGGAAAAAACAGGATTTTCTCAGATTTCAAGCGAAATCCGGGGCACCTGGAAATGTGCTTTAAATCCTGGGTTTCTCATAAATTAAACAATAATAATACTAATAAAGAAAAACACCGAATTGGCAAAACTACGAATTTTTTTTAGTATGTAAAATCCCTGTTTTAGGTCAAAAATCCTGTTTTCTTAAAGAGAAATCCCTGATTTGACCATGATGGGGTTGGCAACCCTGATTACAGTGGAGACTCATCTCCCTTGTCCACATGTGATTCTCGAATGTTAAATACATGTTGTGATAATGCAGATTTCTCAGTCCTTACGACCAGCTTTCTTTGCTCTAATATTCTCAGACATCGGAGGCGCCATTACAATGTAGAAGAGTTCTCAGCCCTCACATATGCTAATCCCACCTACCAGAAGGCCAGCACGGAGACCATCAATTCCGAGAACCGTCTGGGCAAGAACTACGCCCACTTTCGTTATCATGCCAGTGATGTAAGTAATGCGTAACACGTTTGGTTAAGTTTTGTGTGTTATAATTGTTTTGAATTGGCTGATATTTTGTAAGCTGCAATTAACTTTCCTTACTTTTTATGAATCCATGAAATTCATCAACTGTATTCATGTTGAAGTCAGGATTGAAATGAATATGTCATACCTGATTGAAAATCTGTGTTTGTGGTTTTGGATAAGAACATTTTCACGAAAGGTTAAAGTTACTGTAATTTTTGTGAGACTTCCAATTAATCAATAAGAACAGACAGGGCATGGGCGTTACAGTTAGGACTGAAACTTTGAACGTTGCTTTATAATTGGTTTGAGTGACTTGAATGGATTAAATAAATGAGCTAACTCTTAAACTCTTAATACTGATGTTAACACAGGAGTTTACAAGATTTGATCTTACTGTTGATTATTTCGTTATGCTGAAAACAGATGACATGAAGAGAGAAAAACATAGTGTGTTTGAAAACTCGAACAATTTAAAAATTAGAAAAACGTAAAAGAGAAAAAGATATCTCTTATTCCAGATCACTTGCATTATTGGTTATGGCTACAGTGGAATACGGATGAGTCGATGCTGGTGGGGGAGGAAAAATAGGATCGACTCATCCGTAGTTCGACTCATCCGTATGTCACTAAAGACAACAAAACTACAAATAGGCACTACTTATTTGGAATGACCTATTGTCGGGCATTATAATGGTTAGTTTCCCTTATGCGCATTCATTCACGGAGCATCAAGTTTGATCTCTTTCATTCCTTTTCAGTGAGATCGACCAAGCTTTTGGTTGAATTTAATGTAACACATGTATTATTATTGACGCCCGTTGTCATCGGCCGTTTAAGTTTCACTGTCATGTAAACTGGCGATGTCCACCGCTCCCAACCCAGCCTCCTGAACATTCATTTTCAACTCAATACGATCGCCGCACGCAGCTTCGTCACCCTCCAATACTTCTTCCACCGCTTCATGTTATGAAACATTGTAGGCTTAGATCTACATGTATTACCCCTATACTAGGCCTTTTTCAAGATGATAAACATTCATTGCATGCGATGAATCGTATCTGTGGGCGGGGCGGGGAGGGTGCAGTACCTCACCGTTCTCATTTTGACCGAAACAGCTTAGTGAAAAAGTAGCTAGGTCTAATCGGCCAAATGGCGAATAAGAGAGCAGGGGGAGGGGGGGGGGGGATTATTTTTTTTTTGACAACCACTTGCCATCATCTCGTTCGGCGAGCAAGTTCCCCAGGATGAGAAGAACAACAGCCAACCCCCCGGGGTTTTCTCGGGGTAACGTCCACGTGTGAACCGCAGTGTGGCCGGAGAATCCCCCACATCAAAGACGCTCGCCAATACTACGTTTCCTATCCCACTTACGCGAATCTGCATGACACTTTCGCAGCGGGGAGGCGGATGTGTGGTGTGAGTACGAAACATCCTCGCTGGACGGGAAAGATCTGGATGAGGTGTGAAAAGGAGGAGGAGGCAAAGGCCGGTCAGCCTCTAATCACATAGTCTGAGGGAGGGTTTAGTGCTGTTTAGTGAATCAGTTTGAGTTTGACAGTTAAAGTTATCCTACAGTCGTGCTGTCGTGTGATGGGAGGAGCATAAATGTGTTGAGATGAAATGCCGCGCAAACTGAGATTAGTTACATCGACTCAAGCATTGCCTTTTCCTTTGATCTTATAAGGAACGGGACAGGAGAAAAAGATCGACTCATTAGTGAATACGGATGAGTCGACGTCGATTCATCAGTATGATTTTTAGTAAAGTAAAGAAGCGCCGGGACCCATTCCAAGAAAAAAGATCGACTCATTTGAAAGTCGACTCATGAGGGTTCGACTCAGGTGTAGTCGACTGTATTTAGACCAATTGCTAGGTATACATACTACTAACTCAGGTCATATTGAAGCAAGGTTTAAAGATTTATTGTGCTTGTTTTGATCATGTTCATATCTTGATTGTGGTTTGTGGCTACTTGATTTGTTAACGTGATTTATAAGACTTATGTGGGCAGATTCAGGGCAAATGATTGAGTGTGCATGATGCACTAATTGTCTAGGGGAATCAAAGCTTGGTTGTTTGATTATGAAGTGAAGTTTCGTGATTAACATGACTGTGATGATGTTGTTTGACTTTGAGATAACTCAAACTACGTTTGCTTTGCTCTCATCTCATTCACTTCCCACTCCTCTCCCTTCTGCCATTTCCCCCCCTTCCCCCTCTGTTATTGCTGCCAACCACCTGTGATCCTGTGAACAGGAAAGGCTGACCAATGCCAGTGACAGTGAGTCCCTCAACAACCACCGTGAGACAGCGTCACTAATGCATCCGCATACCAGTGTGTAAGTACATGTGTACTCACCCTCTCTCTCCATCTTATCTGCCATAGCTCAGCTGGCAGTTTGTGGAACAATGCACGATAGAAATTACAATCCGAGGCCATTCTGTGGCTATTGATGTTGTAACTTGGTTGTGGTCTCTTAAGCAGATGGCAGTTGAAACATCATGTTTATCAAAACACCGACCCTTTGTCAGTGACAAGCATGGTAAAAGTCTTCCATTTCCTATTTCCCATTTCCCCATAGTACATCATGCCTTGCCCGTGTTGCTGTATATAAAGCCCGACACATTTATGTGTTTTACACATGCCGCCTGGATTTCAGGAAAGCTTTATGTGTCAATCAGTGATATTATCAAGCCATTCCTTCTCTGTCTGTCTCATCTTTCCAAAACTGAATCATGCAACATTTGTTCTGAGAAGCCCTTTGACTCGTTGACATGTCTGTACCATTTCTTTGTTTTCGCCTTGTCTGAGGTCATCTGTGATCCATTCAATGAAATTACGTGAATCCTTATTTGCTATATGGTCCAAGACGAAAATGCGGAGGATCCCTCTACAGCATCTCTCATTTGACTCTAAGTATAATTCCAAGTGATGACCAAATAGCGAATCAAAGTCCTTCCACTCCTCCACTGTCACATCGCCATATAAACATCATACTAGACAGTTTTGCCATGCCTAACATATGAATGTGTGGTGCGCATGCTGCTATTTTGTTGAGCTCACTAAGTAACTCAGTCATTGTTGTGGCATTTTCATCATATAGGTTTTTCAGCTCTTTGATGATATGTGACATGACTGTTGAAAACTGTCCTCTTGATTCTTTTCTTAGAAAATGTAAATTAAGCATTTAAGTATTATTCTCTCTATCTGCAGTACGGGGGACTCGAACAGTGACAGTGCCCTGAAGGTCTCCATTCTCAAATCCAGGTGGGCAATGGAGGAGGCAGAATCAGAGACTGACAGATGCCAGTCAGATGTTGTCTACAAGCCAGTAGTCACATGACCTTGCCAATAGACATGGTCAGGTGACCATCAGCCTTTTTGTTTTTGTTTGATCTGGTCATGTGACTTACATCTCTTATTTCCATATTACGTGACATTTAATTGGGAATCTGATCATGTGGCAGATATTATTCTGGACAGTAATCATGTGACTTTAATCTTGGATCTGATCATGAGACTTGATCCCAGAATCTGGTCATATGATGTCTTTCTCAGAATTGATCTGCGAACTCATCCAGGAATCTGGTCATGTAATCTGACCAGACCAGACTCTGTACCAGACTGTGATATGTAAATAGAGATTGCCATTGCACTGTAGTCTGGTTGTGTTTCGTCCGCGCAGGGAGAACGTCTTTTAGCTGTAGTCCAACAGCTGGGCTGCTGGTGGAGTGTTGTGCATAGAGGGAACATTTTATTTGCTGTTACTCTGGTTGTTCATCTTTGTCTCTAGAGGAACAAGATTGTGTTGATCTAGAACTTTTTGACTGATGGTGCTTCAGACAGACCTGTCTAGATGATTGTCCAGGTGTGTGGTCAACCGGAATACTGCAGATGTTGGTGATACCATAGGGAAGATTATATATACTAGAGGAAGGTGCTAATGTAACGTGTCAAATTCCAATGATGTGCACAGCTGGAATTACTTTAAGATGGACAGCACTGAATGAGGTAGACTCTTAACTTTATGGTGGGACAACAGTGAATAGGGCAAGCTGTTAACTTTATATTGGATAGTACTGAATGAAGCAAACTGTCAACTTCGTGTTGAACAGCACTGAATGACGCAAACTTAATTTTGTGTTGGACAGCACTGAATGAAGCAAACTGTTGACAACTTTGTGTTGGGACAGCACTGAATGAGGCAAACTGTTAATTTGTGTTGTGACTGCACTGAACGAGGCAGACTGTTAACTTTGTATCAGACAGTACTGAATAAGGCAAACTGTTAACTTTGTGTTGGAAAGCACTTTATGAGACAAACTGTTATTTCCATTGCACTTCACAAGAATGGGTTGTATAACTTCTGCTAGGTTAAATCTAAATCTTTATATGCAGCCAGTTTGGTTGTGATGTTTGTATAAATCTGTTTTTGGATAAATCATAAGTTAGACAGCCCTGAATGAAGCTAATTGTTATTGCAAAGCTGCAGATGTATACTGTATGACTTTCTGCTGATCAAGTATTCATATATTTAACCAGACTATGATTGTTGTATAAAGATATGATTTGGGATAAGACTCCGATACTTCCTGCCTATGTCTTAAAGCACAGCTGAATATAAAATGTCTGTTTTTGGCAGAACAAGACTCAGTATCTGCTGGGTGAAGCACTGGAATTTAGATTTGCTGTATTGTAACAGATTTGCAGAATATTGCCTTTTTCTTTCTTTTGGGGAGGGGGGGGGGGGAGTTATGCTATCCAGTAGAAGGATATATAAAAAAAGCCAAGATCTCCTGCTTTGGGGTTTGAAAGGGACAAACAAGTTGACTAAAGAGTCTGATGCTGCCAAATGCATTACTTTTTATTCTTTATTCTTATTTGATTTGGGTTAAAATTGGCAGTAGATACTGCTAGGCATAGAATTAGGAATAGTTGGCAGGAGTTTAGAGTCTTATCACATATATATATAGCATGTCTGGTCTAGGCAGAACAAAACTGCTCTTGTTTTTTTTTTTTTTAATTCATTGTCATAAAAGTCAAATGCTCATCAGACATATATATGTTCATAAGGAAAATCAGATTTGTGGTGCCAGTGCATCGTGCAGGAGAAGAATGACAAGAGAAAGCCATAATTCATTGTATATTCACACAAATTTTAGATAAGATAAGATGAGATAAGGTAAATTTTATTTGTTCTCAAAAGGAAATTTCATTCACACTTGACAGGACATTATCTACAGGCAAGATACATTCATGCTTACATGCAGATAGACAAAAATATTGCAGATAGGTTTGGAATAAGGCAGACTTGAGAAACATAGTTTCAGCTTTATTAGAACATCGCTGAAGACATGAATAATTTTCTGTAATGCTCATGATTACAGAATAGTTTTACATGCAACAAATGCCCACTTCTTATGGAATGTTTCAACTGATTAGAGAGTGGATGCACACAGTATTCGCAAATGGTTTTAAATTTTGATATACAGGCCTCCTGGTGTCGGCATCAATGTTCCATGATTTCCTTTAATAATACTAAATCTTTTCGTTGTTGAGAATATCATGTTTTGTATCACAAACCTCATGCTTCTCTGTCCAGTTCATCATGCTTTTGCCCTATGGTTACAGCACACAGTCCTCAGCAAGGCTGTGAGCTTTTACCCACATCTGAGGCCTTATGTCAGCTTGAGTCATTGATCTTCATTAGATGTGTTTGATGTGGACTCTTGACAGATCTGTTTTGATTTGTAATCTTTAAGTGGACAATGCAAGGATAGACTAACTGTTGTCTCAGCTTGATTGGGACAGGAAAAGAAAAAAAAAAAAGCCCCAAACAACATTAACAACAATAACAAGAATTGATGTTGATGAATTATAGTAATGTTGCCAGTCTAACAGCATATAAATGTGCTGAGATAATATATTGTAAATGTAATTTTTTGCATGGCTTATTCTCATATTTCAAAACATCACATTGAGTTGTAGGAAATCACGTTTTCATTTTTGATGCGTCAGTTCAGTGGAATTGGGAAATGAAAATACTTTCATCTATGAAAACTTTCAGAAATTGTCACTCTCACATCCGTAGTCAAAGCATCCCAAAACGATCCATAACTAGTAGACATTATGAAATAAGAATAGTCAGCTGTCATACAAGAACTATCTTCATATTCACAGTGTTATCTGCTGGCGAAACATATTTTTTTTTAAAATGTGAAAAAAAAGGCTCACTTGTGCACAAGATATCATGATTATTTTGACATAGCCAGTGAATTTTATAGAAAACATAGATTTGTGTCTAATACACTAGCTGACTGTACTAATGCAACAGCCAACTGAGTGATGTCAATGATTTCACAAAACACATCATTGATGTTGCAAGAAAAATATCTCTCTTTGAGCATTATTAACTGAAAGAGTAAAGACAATGATTCAGTGTGCCTGTTTAATAATCTATGTATAATAGAAATAAAAATCTTAGAATATAGGTGTTGAGTTATTGGTGTATAGAATTTAAAAACTAATTTTCAAGTAACAGTGACTGGAGTGAAGGAGAACTTTCTATTTTTAGAAATGCAGAATGATATATTTTTCTTTCACAGTCTATGACATGATTATTCATGAAATTCCCTGTGACAATGTCAAGTCTTCCTCACACTTGTTTGCTAAGGCATTTAGTGATAGTGTTGATTACTTCTGCTGTGATGGAAAAGATCAAACTGAAAAACTTGAGTATTTGTGCCAGGAACCACAGTGCATAATCTACTGAAAAACTGTCAGTGACTGCCATTGTGGCATAACTGATGTACAGTGACGTACAGTGGAGAGAATTTGCCAACCTGAACAAGTTATGTGGTTATCAGTAAATATTACCATTGTCAAAGCCTTTCAACTCTCAAGTCAAATAAAGTTATCATGTGATATGCAAAGATATATGTATATGTACCTCATACCTCATGGCATTAGCTTTTACCTGTGTTTTTGTTGATGTGAAGAGATGAGACATCTATCAAGTTTCACATAGGTATTTTGTTCAGTCTTCTAGCTGTCACTGCTATAGCTGTGATGAGTACCAGATGGCGAGAATACCCAACACCAAATAACCATTCATAGCACATTTCCTGATTTTTGTAGATCTTTTATAGTGTCACTGCTCCACAGTCCTGGCATAAGTCATTTTCAGCATTTTTGAGATATTGAGCAAAAACTGTTGACATTGACCTGAACATTTAGGGGAAGGGAGGAGCAAATATGAAACACGACATTGTGAAATCAGGCACCGGTTAGTTTTTGAGTATATAGTGAATGATTTTTGTTCTGCCCTGAGTAATTGAGAAATTGGCAATTAAAGACAATGGAGTGATCTACTGTTGTAATTGAACTTAGTGAGGAAATGGTTGATCACCTTTTTTTAATCCTTTGTAACAATATTTGGACCTGTACTTAATATATTTCAGCAGATTTAATCCTGAACAACATTTGTAATTCATTAATTCATTTGAGGTTCCGTCTCTAAAGAGGTTGGAGGCCATGACATGCCATCTTTCACGGTCTAGTGGAATCTCGCAGCACTCATTCATTGTTCTCCCTGTCATCTCTCCAATATTCTTGAGCCAGCTTTTTCGTCTTCTGCCTCTTCCTCTTTTCCCTTCGACTTTTCCTTCTACGATTTCTTTCTGGATGTTTTCATGCCTTCTTGTATGGTCATAGTACGAGAGCTTTCGTCTTTGTATTGATTCTAAAATGATTTTCTAGATGACTCAATAGAAAGTTCGAATTGCTATTTGATTTTATTTTTTATAGGCCGCTTGTCTTTTTTTTTCCTCCGTTTTTTTTCTCCTTGTTTCTATTGTTTTGTACTGTTTATCTTCCTGTTTCTGTTTTTTTTTCTTTTTAAATAATGATAGGAGATGTTTGTGATAGGTTTTTGATAGGGTTTAACGGCATATCAGCACGATCATGGTTATATTGTGCCAAACTCGGTATGACACAGTTACACTGATCAAGTATATAGAAGAAGAGAGTGGGACAGAAGACAGGAGCAAGGAGGGAGAAGAATTGTTACCCCTGAAAAGTTGAGAATGGCATTCCATGGGAGACATCTCACTGACGGCGGGCTTTCACCGCCTGCAGGTGGGAGCAGGGAACCTACTGATATAACCCGGGCCCCGACGGGGCAATGTTAGGAGTAATAACACTCAAAACAAAAATAGCCGATGGAATCAGAATAAGTCACAAATTGGTAAACTTCTGCTTTTCTGCCCGAAACCTGAAAAGTTGACTTTAGCACAATGAGAAATGAGCCTGATGAGCAGTCACTGATAATTTAAGCAGGAAAAACATCAGAATGCTCGTAACCTACAAGCCATGCCGGCGCTCAAAGGGTCAACACCATCGCCGGAGACGTTTTCAGTTCCGTTTTCCAAGCCTTTCCAGGCTTGACCGAAAAATGGCGGGAAAATCGATAAGCAGACGTCGAAAATCTTGATCGGGCAAGCCTAGCGAGCATTAGATTAAACAGGAAAAGCAAAAGACAGAAAAGAAAAAAAGAGGCGAGATAGCGGAAGGGAGAGGGGTGAGGGAGGGGAGGGAAGGGAAGGAAGGAAAGAAGGAGGGAGGTAAAAAAGGGGGCGGGAACAGTGGATAGAAAGAAAAGCCCAGAGATAATAAGAATATCTTTTCTCGAGCTCTCCTCGCGGTCTCGTGTGATTTGAGTGAAACGGCGGCCGCTTTGATGGATTATTTTTATTCTTTCCTTTCCTGAGTTTTGTTGTTCCTCTCTTTGTTTTTCTTTCTTTCTTTCTTTCACACTTTCATCTCATTCTTTCTCTCTCTTTTTCTCCCTTTCTTCACTCTTTTTTCTCTTCTCTTTGTTTTTCTCTCTTTTTCTTTTTCCCCTTTGCTGTTCTCTCTTTTTTCTTTCTCCTTTCGTTTCTTTCCTTCTTACTTTCTTTCATCTTTTCTCTTTTTTCTTTCTGTCTTTGATTTTTATTCTTCCACTGTTTCATCTCATCTTTTTTCTTTCTCTCTTTCTTTCTTTGAGTCCGACTTAATTTCTTTCTTTCTTTCATTCTTTCATTTATATTATCTCATTCCTTATTTTTTTTTTTTACTTTCTTTTTTTTTTCATTCTTTCCTTGTCATTTCATCTTTTTCTTTTTTCCCATTCTATCTTATGGTCTCTGTTATCTTTCTTCTGTCATTCCGTTTTTTTCTCCGTCTCGATTTCTTTTAGCCTTCTCTTTTCTGTGAGTGTGTAGGTGTGAATATATGTGAGATACAATGTCTCCCTTTCATCTCCTTCAGTCTGTCCTGTTTCTTATTCCGCTCTTTTGCTCGGATTTTT